>CAEGAF010080389.1:0-18126 GCA_903067075.1 Micropoecilia bifurca | reverse complement strand
AACGTTCAATACCAGACGGGTGGCAACATAACTATGGCGTCTATTCTATGCGCCTTATAATGCGGTGCGCCTTATATATGGAAAAAGTTTTAAAATAGGCTGTTCATTGAAGGTGCGCCTTATAATCCGGTGCGCTTTATAGTGCGGAAAATACGGTATTCATAAATCCACATTCTCTGATCTAAAGCCAGAACTCAGTTTAATTTATTTAATGTAATAAATTCCTTGTGTATAATGACTTGAAACCTAAATCACCAATGGTTTACTTAAGCTGTAAAATTTTTATTTTACATTGATTACATTGTTTCAGATGTAAACAATGCTTTGTTCCTCCTCCTATTAAAGCTCATCATTGGAAAGTTAGTGGCTAATAAGCTAACTTGCATGCCATGTAGTTGCAACATATTTTATGCATTCTAGTTCGTCGTGTGCTTATAAAACTTACTAAATTGCTCTCCTGCTTCACAATGTTAGCACTTAGCATTACCAGGTGTGTGTCCTAAACACACCTGTCTGTCAGGATAAATTGGATAAACAGCCTCATTGCAGTGGAACTTGGTTTGGGTTTCCTTGTACTTCGAATAAAACATATTTTATAAACAAATCTGATTTAATTCCAGCAATTTACAGGGTAACCTGGCCTCCAATTATAGATTTAATGTCAGTTTTCATACTTATGGCATCTAACATCTTCCATCGAAAGAGCAAACAGAGAGTTGATATTTACCGTCTTGCGTTCAAAAAGCATCTGGTGGTGGAATTATGTTTTTTATTATTACTAGATTATGAACTCTAGTATGATTAGCTTTAGGATGTATCAAACCATATCTATTCAGAATAATCTTTGCTATTATTGCTAAGGATGTAACAGGCTCTGCTTCAGCGGTCATTCCTACAGCGATGTTTTCTCAGCAGTGCCCCCTCCTGTTCAGGAAGGGAACTGCAGGGGTTTCGAGGAGGAAATGAAGCTGAACACAGACATCCAGCCCTCAATCAATGCAGCTGCTCTTTGGAATATAATCCTAAAACAATACAGTAGAAATAAGGCTAATTTTTGCAAGTTCCTCACATAATATAAGAAATATTTATAGAAAACTGTCTAACGATACGGTTTGAACCGATGTTCAAAAGACTGTTTCTATATATCCTATTTGAATTTTTTTTCCATGATGTCAAATAAGAAAGCAGACTGTTTGAGGTGTTTCCTTAAAATACAGTAACTTAATTACTGTGAATTATTTATCAATAACTTACAAAACAATGACATCACCTTTTGGTTTAGATGGTTTGGGAATTTAAAATGTAAAAAAAAAAAACCCTGATAAAACAGAAAAAAGCCAAGCTTAGTCAGCTCTAACACTTGTGTAATGCTAGAAGTTGGACAAGCCACTCCAGTTTTTTAAAACTAATGTATTCTTGAATTTATGTAGCATTTAAAATCGTTCTTAATGCAACTATTACCTGTGTTAGCTCAACATAATTATTATTGACTTTTATTCCATCAGGAAAATCCCCAAATATATTTTTTAAGAGGATCCAGGCTAAGACATAGATCCCTGTTGTGCATTTTCAAAACAACAAGCAGGAATGACGTCAATAAAGTCTAAACCTGTTCCAAAATCAAATAAGAATCTTGGTGGCTTATGGCAAATTGACTTTTGCGAGATGGGAAGATCCCTGTGATGACACCTGTGTGTGTGGAAAAGGTGTGCCAGGTTTCACTAGATCCTGCAGGAGGAGGAAGAGGAGCTCACCTCGGCGGCCTGGTGTCAGGAATGTCCCGGTTGAGAGGCAGCCGGTCACTCAGGAAGCCGTTGTATCCGTATCGCTGGAACAAAGCCTCAGCCTCCTTCTGCTCCTTCTCTGACAGATCGTCGCCCCACTTGCTGAACAGACGGGAGTTCGGGTACAACTTCTTCACCAGCTTCTTCTCCTTCACTTTGACCCCTTTCTCTTCCTCCTGCTCCTTCTTTTCAAACTTTTTCATCAGGTCCACTGTGGACAAAAGGGATTTGAGTCTTTAGTTTGTTTTACTTGCTCCTCCCTGAACTGCAAACAGTAGAACATAAGATCAACATTCAAAACAGCAGGAACTGTGAAAATAAATTAAAATCTAACAAGTGATGCTGACTTTAAGTCATGTAGGAATTGATTTAGGATAAAACTTAAAAAAACAATTTTAGAAAAGCCATAACGGATATCAAAAAGCTAAATCATTTGAAAATAGCTTAATGGCTTGAAACCTGTTCAGAAGTTGATTTGAGTTTCTGTCTAAAAGGACATTGAAGTAGTTTGCTGTGAACAAGCACAAATATTTAGCTGAAGTTTGTTTAAAATGGAGTCAAAATTTGCATAAAAGTTCAAAAATCTTAAAAATTGTGCAAATAGTTTAATATACTTGAAGTAAGATAAAAGCTAATTTACAAATAACTTTTCAAGGAGATATAGGAACTTGTTTTGAGTAAATAAATCCTTAACATTGATTATAAAAAGTGCAAATTCCACTGGCATTTCACTTAAAACACAGTTTTTTAAATCAATGTTAAATAATGATTATATTAAAACAGGTGTCTATATCCTGTTGAAAAGTTACCTATAAGTTGGTTTTGTTTTATTTTCAGTATACCAAGATATTTATACTAAAACTCTACCAAAACTGTACCTTTTTGGTCAAGTTTCTAGGGCAAATATCTTTGAAATAAGACAAAAGAAACTTATAAGTAACTTTTCAGCAGGATACAGGAGATTGTTTTGTTTAAATAAATTCTTAATATTGATTTTTTTTTAAAGTACTACTTTCACCAGCAGATTATTTTACTTAAAATATGTAAGAATGTTTTGTTATAAGTGAAATAATCTGCTAGTGAAACTAGTACTTTTTAAAACAATATTAAGGAGTTATTTGCTTAGAACGTGTGTCTATATGCTGCTGCAAAGTTACTTGTAAGTTAGTTTTGTCTTATTTTAAATGTACTCAGATATTTGCACTAGAAACTAGACCAAAAATACTTGGTAAAATTTTGTTTTTTCAGTGAAAATAGTGAAATTACCAAACAATATCGCAGCAGAACTGCTGTTAAAGTATGCAGAACTAGTTAAATGCAGAAAAACATACGGATCATGTAAGAAAAGAGAAACAATCTGAAGAGGTGAGTGCGCTGATGAGTCTTGGTCTGTTTAAGAATCTGCATAGATGTTCAAATAAACCCAGAAGAATGACATTTATTTTCTAAAATCAAATCTGAGGTGTACTCACGCAGCCTGCTGATGTCCTCTTCCATCCTGTGGATCATCCGCTGCCCCCGGATGGAGTCGTTGTGCTGGGCTCTCTGCAGCCTCTCTGACTGGGAGTGAAACTCTGTTTTTATGGAGCTCAGGTAAACCAGAGCTGAAGCCACAACGAGGAGCATCAGCGAACCTCTGACCCAGCCTGATCTCATCCTGCTGCAGAGGCTCGGACGTTTCTGCTCTTAAAACAAGCAGGAGAAAGTTTTCTTCAAGCTGGATAATCTCTCTCTGTCTCCAGCCACACCAGTGAATCTGAAAATATAGATTTTAATCCACTGGGCAGGTTATCTTGTTTCAGTCCCGCTCTCTACACAGTGTGTTTTCCTTCCTTCACACCTGCAGGGTGTTCACCATCAACTCCACCAGCAAAATCTGTGGGGAAACACGGAGCAGGAGTGAAGGAAAACTCAAATATCAGATTACTTCTGCTGTTTTAGTGAATATATTAAATAAATGAACTAAAAACAGGTATTTAATTCACTTAAAGCTTAATTTGGCTTCAAAGCATAATTTTGTTCAATTGAATAAAAAAATATTTTTTTCTGATCCATGCCATGTTTTCCTTGTGTCCATTCTGACCTGAGGCTTCCTGCTGTGAAATATCAAAATGACAAATATGTTTTAAAATCAAACAATAATCAGAATCAAGGTGAAGATTTGTTCATGTAGATGGAATATAAAGGAAAAATCTGAACAAAGATTAAAATAAAGACAATTCTGAGTAAATAAATGGGTGATGACTAAAATAAAGTTAGTTTTCTCTACAACATTTGATTATTTTACCATCCGATGCCGACAACAACGGCATAAATGAATTATTTACTCCATATTTAAACATTTATCTATGAAGTATTTGTTGTTTACCAAACTGGCACAACTACATCTCATAAAATACCATTTTAAATAAAAGCTCTTAAAACACATCTATCTAATAACACATGGAGGAATTGTGAATTAATATGTTACATTTAATTTCAATTTGGGTATTTTTGAATTTGAATCCTCTTCCTCACTTGAAACATATACATTTTTTAGAACTATTTATGTGCATCTACAAAACCAATCCAGCATGAAAAGATAAATGCTTTTTAAACTTTATTTTTTTTTGTTTATGTACAGAATATACAAGCACTATAACGATGAGTAAAATGTTTTCAACACAACAGATGAAAAAAAGAGGATATAAAGAAATCTAAACAAAGAAAAGATTCACTCTGAACTAATTCAAACTGAAAGCATCACAACTGAGACTGAAGTCAAAGGGGATTAAAAATATTGACAGATTATCTGTCAGTGAGTGGCGACGCTCGGGTGGAGCGGCTTGACCCGGACCATGCGGGACAGTCCCAGTCTCAGCCCGGCGCTGGGAGACTTCACAGCCGGCGTCTGGGACGAGGTCGGACTTTTACCGACCTGAGCTGGAGAGCAAAGGCATCTTCATTACGTTTACTGTCTGGAAACAGAAAAACGCAGCAGAAAATGCGGTGGGGTTGTACCTGGCGGGTTCCACTTGGGTATTCTGCCCCCTGCTGGACTCACAGAGCTCACAGGCTTCACACTGAATGAAGCTGGTTTACTGGGAACCAGTTTGGCTGCTGGGGGACTTTTGGAAACTCCTGGAACATAAAGACATGGAGTCACTCTAAAGCAGAGACTTATGCACATTTTTCTTTGCACTCACAAACAGGGTTAGAATTTATTCTGTTCATGATTTATTGTGAAGAATTTGCTATAAGAATTTCTATTATTGTCTCGTAAAATTTCAATTAATGATGTAACTAAAAAAAAATTATATTAATGTTATTTTTTGTCATTTTCTCCACTGTTTGTTCCATGTGGGCATCAATAAATATAAATATAATATGAAAATAGGATTAAGTGCTGTGTGCAGTTTGTTGATATAAATCCCCTTTTTTGTTGAGTTTCTCAAATAGGAATGTTTTTCAAGAACAATATTTGTATTTATGATGCTATGAATACTAAGCAGCAGCAGCCATACAGCAACCTAAAAATCATGGATCGCTATTAAATTAAAAGTCTACATCACCCAGCCCTACACTCAACCTTCCAAAGCTCACAGGCAATTTAAATTTGTGGTACAAAATAGAAAAGTTGAACATGAATTGATGTGGATATTTTTTTATAGTGGACATAATTTCCATATGTAACCTGGAAAACACAACAAACAGCAAAAGGAAGTTCTAATTTAATTCTCCAGGCCCTTCCAGGTCTGGAAAATACAGAAATTAACAGGAATCTTGTAGAACTGAAGCCAACTTACCTGCAGCCTGCGGTTTAGAAAGTGAAGACTTTGATTGTTTCTTTTCTTTTCTGGGAGCAGGATTTGGCTTGGGTTTGTCTTTCTTGGTCACGTTCTCCTTCCTTTTAGCCTTGCTGGACTTCTTCACTGTAAACTCCTCATCCTCGCTCTCCTCAGGCTCACTGAAGTCTTCGTCGCTCTCTGAATCTGAAAAGGCAGGGCAGTTATCGCGCCGAGTCGACAACAAACGCAGGTTGATACGAATACGGGTTAAGCGCCAGATAACCTGGAGTCAGTTTAGGTTTGTACTCTTCATCCTCATCTTCATCTTCATCCTTCTTTCTATGCACCTCAGCTGCTTTAGTCGAGATCTTCTTTTGCTTGGCAGCTGGTGATGCTTTCTCTGATGTGATTTCATCAAGGCCTGAAGGAAATGTTGTTATAAAAAAAAGAGAGACGGAGAGAGAGAAGAAAAAAAGAGAGATTTACCTAAAACTGCTCCGTTGACGCTGCAGTTGGACAGAAGCAAAGAAGCTGGATCTGTGTTTTCATCAATGGGGCTTTGAACTTTAACATCTGCTGGGAAAATAACAGGAACAAGACAGAGTTAGAAGTTTATAAAACATAAAATCTACATTTTACATGCAACAGCTAATCCTTACTGGTGGGAGAATCGTTTAATCCGTCAGAGTTGTTGAGTAACGAAAGCGTGATGGCAGCTTCAAGATCTCTTTCATACAACTTTTCATCCAGCGGTTTTCTGGAAACAAGTAATGAATTCATGTTCACATGCAAATAAAACACATCACAACTTACAACAGGAGCAAACAGGTTATTGTTGACATTTTTGTGAGGTTTTGATTAGCTGGCTCCATTAAACCTGAAGATAACACACAGAAGCAGACTGTAAAACTGATTTTTATGCCCTGGTCTGTATCGCCCACCTGCTCATCTCGCTCTGAGCTGCTGTTGGGTTTGAATCTTGGCTGGAAGACGTGACTGGAGGTTTCTTCTGTTCGTGTTTCCTTTCCTCTCTGGCCTTTTTGCTGGGCGGTGCTTTCGAACAGGCGAAATCCTCATCTGTCCCAGAATAAGAGCAGGAAACACAGATATCTTTAAGAAAAGGAAGCTTATAATAAAGAGTTGCTTCTTTTGTTTTTCCAGAAACAACATATACTAACACATTTTCTACCACCGATGTATCGCACTAGTAAGAAATCATATTTTCTTCCTCAGATCTCACTAAAAACCTCATATGGTTGCATATTTTTAAGATTTTCAGAGACAAACTAATACACTAATAAACAGTTCTTTAATAAGACATACGTTTGATGGGATGTTGTTAAAAAAAATTTACTAAAGCAAGCAAAACAGCGTAGAAACTCATTACTTAACTCACCATCATCAAAACCTTTGTTTTCACAGTAGTTCACAACCTTCGTCTTCCTGTTTTAACACCAAACGCGTAATCATCAACAGCGGTTAAAATGATTAGCATATTAAAAGATAAAGTGACCGTGATAGAAGCGTATACTCACCTGGATGGTCGGTCCATGTCCAGAGTAAATGTGAAGCTAAATTTTGTTTTTATTCTTGAAACATTAACGGCTGGTTTATAAACACGAACAGCTGCAGTGACAATACGCTAATGCTAAAGGTGTCCGAAGAAGCTAACCTAAGGTTACGTAAAACGTTACTCTTACTTTCTAATTAAAAGCAATTTAAGCTTTTGTTAAATAAAGTCGTAGGGCGTCCTTCCTGCTTTCATCCAGCCCGCCGGATAACACCGGAAGTGACGTTTTGTTGACCAATATGACGAAATACCCGAGCTGATTCGTTTCTACCTTCAACGATTTTATTTTTTTTCGGTTTGTTTTTCTTCTAAATAAACAGAACGGTATAAATACACAAAATAATATTAATACATAGATAAAAGTATATTTTTATTAGTAATAGTAATTAAGTGACGAATATGCTTCTTTGCTGCGTTTGACGTACGTGTTGGCGTTAACAGTCGTTTTGAACGTCAGCGATGCCGCCATATTGGAAAGGTAAATTTGTGCCTCCAGCTTTGCATAACCGCTTAATATTAGACCGTCACAAACCGTCATACATCTGTATTTATATTTTTTTTATATGATTCCACGTAAAAGTATAAATAAGTAACACATTTTAATAGTATTTTAGTATTAAAAAATTATTTATTGTATCAGGCTAGGACATGTTTTTAATTTACTTCAGGATACTTCTTGTTATAATATGACTTCTGATGAGTAATATGGCTTTAGTCAGAAGACAATATATTGTTTTCAATCAATTGCTAATGTTCTCTTATCCAATTTTTTATTCAAAATGTGTTGTCTAATACAGATGGACTGCCAGCTAACATGAAAGACTGCACAATGTTATAAACATTTTGTCATTAACGCTTTCTTACCATCTACATGTCTTGATAAATCTACCCACTGATTTTTTCCCCCGCAGCTAAAGTTATAAAATAAATACATCTATTCAAATTAACTTAACACTAAAATCATATTTTTAGATCTCAATGAAAACAATATACAACAGTGTCTTCTTGCTGTTTCCTACTGCTTAGAATAAATTAAATGAGGATGTGTTGAGACACTGGCCTAGAAATAAAGCCTATGACTCATCCCACACTTCCAGTACCATGCTGCCAAACCTAAGTTTGCTTACACGTGGAAGTGTGTGGGGACCAAAGTTTAAAAATAATATAATTGACTTAAAATGCTGTCACATGTCTTTAAACAGTTTAAATACAGTCATGTAACAAAATTAAGGATATTTTATTAAAAGCCTGTCCATTTTTGACCAAATTTGGACATATTAGACATCAATTTGAATAATACTGAAGAACGTGTCTCTACCTGTGGATGAAGGGCCTCTGGGGGTTGGACAGGTCGGGTCCATCCTGGACAAACAAGACAGAGAAAAAGAGGCCAGACAAGCTCTCTTAGCTAGCATTCATGTTAAAGAACTGTGGAAACAAAAACAGTTCAAGTAATGCTAATTTAATAAAACATGAGTGGGAAAACCCCCACATATTTTAAGATTGATCTCAGAAATCTTCAAGAAAAATCTTGGACATTTCTGAGTTCCAAAAGTTGAAAAATGTCGACTTTACAAGCTCAGAAAAAAATCCAAGGGTACGATCAGCGTCTCCAGCAGATGGCGGTGTGGGTCCGATGCGCTCATTGTCTCTAGCGGCTGATTGACATGAGCTTAGCTGCCCACTCGCCCACACTTGGGCCGGAAACAATCCCTTCTCGCTCTGAAGTGGGTTTAAAAACGAAATCTGTCCATTTTTACAGCCATTCCAAGAGAGCAGCTGCTCTACCGAAGGTTGTCATTTTCCCCTTTGTGAGTGGGTGGCTGTCGGCTGTGGTTTGTCACACAGTGGACCTGAAGCAGACGCTCTGGGACGCCTGGATCCATGTCTTCGGACCCAGACAGGGAAGGAAGACAAGCAGGCTGGGGCCAAAAGGCCTTGTGGTCACACATTCCTAAACTCCTCCAGTGCTGCCTACAGCTGGGACTGAAATATCCCTCCGAGTCATGCAAACACTGGTGTACAACACTTCTGATCGCACATATAGATGTTTACCTTCTGTTTATGACAGTATCCCAACAGCTGCAATGAGGATGCCTCAATATTATACCTTAATAGTTGATTAAAATATACCAGCTCCAATTACAACTGTTAAACTTCATGAGATCTGAGTTTTAAGTGACATTTGTCTCTAAATAGCAAACCTTTTTCCTACATTACATTTGGTTGATCGTCTATTAGTGTACTTTAATTATCTTTTTGGACGGGGGACCAAAACTGGCTCTAGCCCTGGAGCCTTTATCTGTCTAACTCTAGCCCTGCTTTTATGAGAAACTGGGTTTCATCAACTCCACAGAGACAAAACAGAGTAAATTTTAGTTGTATTAAATGACAGAACAAAGGTTTCATTTTCATATTTCCCCTCCAGTAACTGTTTTATCTCCTAAAGAGAAGCAGCTTGGTTTCCTAGCCTACTTGGCCTCTGAGGTCATCAGTGGTCTTAATTCGAGTGTGTTAGTTGGAAGTGGTCAGGATCCTGTTTTCCTTCTCCCCCACTGATGTGAATGCCATCATTATGTTGTGTTTATCGCCTCAGAGTGGTAGTTGGAGTGAGGCTCTCTAGGAGCACAGCTGGTGTCCATGTTTGGTTGTTCCGCAGGCGGACGCTTCAGTGTTGTTATTTACATTCCTGGAGGGACTAAAATGTATTCTGTAGCATAGATGCTGCAAACATATTCACATTTTCGTGTCTTTTATTCACAAAATGCACATTTTCTTTTAGCTAAAGAGCAAATGTAGATGGGTTTTTTTTTAGCTGCTCCGATTCATAAAGTATGTTATTAAATCTCAAGCTGGGTATATTTTTAGTTGCTGCCTTGCAGTGAAAACTCTCCGGTTGGGGCTGGGAGTTATTTACCAGCCTCAACCTAGAGATGCCTTAATGAGCTCGTATCGCTTCGGATATCCGGTGCGGCGTTGTTGTTTTTGTAATCTAGAAATGGCCTAAAGCCAGATGCCTCCAGGCCAACCGCAGCCTGTGAACCGGAGTGGGCAGACAGATGTGTCAATCAGCAGCTTCCGGAGTCCAAACTCGCTGTCACTGAACCTTCACCAAGGTTATTTTTCCAGCTACAAACTGAGCGGCCACATAGGTAATTCCAAGGAAGAAACCGTCCTTTTGCGCATTTATTTTAATAAAATTAGGGCTTTTAATCGTCCAGGATTAGGGGAAATATTAGGTACATTGCTAACTTTTATATAAACAAGTATTGGACTAGAACAAAGGTTTTTCTTTGTTAAAGCACTCTGACCTAACCAAATTTAAAATGAAAAATCAGAAAGACAGTAGAGCTGCTGATCAAGACAACAAAATAAAGATTTTCCAGTATTTGTAAAAAACATAGAAAGTTAGTTTCTACGTCTATAAAACTGAAGGAGAGCAAAGGAAATGCTTGATAAGTCAAGATGAAAATTATATTTTCTTAAAGTTTGCAAATTAATTAATTTGTGAAAAGGGCACAAAAAATAAAACAGTGATTTATGAAAAGGTTCACACCACTAACATGATTTATTTTATTAGTTGGGTTGAGAAAGTACCATGTTGCATATGATAAGTTTATCATAAGAATGATAAACTAAATTGTACATATTTAGTTTCCAAAACTAAATATGCATTATTTTATTGAAATGAACTGCTATTATGACAGGAATACTGAATATGTTTTAGCCTAAGATAAATGGGTATGGGTAACTCCTTTTTTCCCCTAAAGTGCTTATTGTTCTTGCTTACTACATTTTTATTGTTCTTCTAGGATTATTGCAGAAGAGATTTAATTAATTCCAGCATTCAGAGGGCCACAAATGGCCCCCGGGCCGTGCTTTGGACACCCTGCTTTAGCATTAATCCTTGAACTTCTGATCCATTTCTAAAGCTTTAGCCATGCTTTGATCACTTAGCTCAATGCTACATAACACAAGTAGTTTAAAGTCATCTGCCGATGCTCTCAGCATCTTCCCTAAAACCCGATCAGAGTGATACACGCTCCCAGACGTCACCGTTCTGGATGATTCTACGCGTTGACAACAAGGTGAAGCTATAAAGAGCTTCAAAGCGGCGGCAGTAATTCATCGTTGCCAACTTTGCACTGTGACTCCATTTAAATAGCATTGTTTGATGCTCTGCACTGCAGCCTCATTATGACAACCTTTCAACAGGCAGGTCAGCGGCTGAAGCTCAGCAGAACCTGATCGCCCATCATGCCTGGGATGCTGTGATGTCACCGGTGACTCGTTTGTTGAAAGATCAACAACAGCAGCAAAGTGTCCGGCTGCAAAAATCTCTGACAGAGTCCTCTGAAGTACTTTTGGTCTTACTGTTATTTCACTTGAAATAAGACAAAATTAACTTACCTGTAACTTTTCAGCAACATATAGAGGCTTTTTAAAAGTAAATAATTCCTTAATATTGATGGGAACGTATTGGTTTCCCTCACAGAGTATTTTGCATACAACATGGGAAAATGTGAAATAATAAGCCAGATAAACTAGAATCTTTTCATCAATATTAAAGCTACAGCATGCAAGTTTTATAAGAATTTCTTTTTTACATAATTGCTGAAACTGTCACTAGAGACAGCAAACGTAAAAAAAAAACTTCCAACGCCAACTAGAAACAATCAATTAGAACCAAGAGGCGGGTCTTAGCGCTGTCAATCAAGCCAGTGTGCACGCTTTCCTTGATACAACTTCTTGTGAATGCTAAGGCTGGTTAGCATGGCTACTATTACTGCAGATTAACAGTTTTCCTGTGATGTTGTTTCTCCGCCTTTAGCACATGAGACTGATTGACAGCACTAGGCCCCTCCTCCTGGCTCTGATTTGCTGTTTTTACAGTGAGGTGGAGGAGATTGACCTTTTCACATTTCATCTGTCTCTATTATACTGTAAATGGTGATAATTATAATAACTATGTAAAAAAAACACAAAAAACATTTTTTAAAAATAAAATTCACATGCTGCAGCTTTAAGGAATTATTTACTTAAAAAAAACTTCTATATATTGCTGAAAAGTTACATCTAAGTTAGTTTTGCTTTGTCTGAAGTGTACAGAGAGATTTGAACTGGAAACTAGGCCAAAAATATTTGGTATGTGTTTGATGTTAGTGACTCATCCTGCTGCAGAAATCTGGAATCTTGTCGCTATATGTTGAATATTGATTAGCTATTAGATAATCCAACACACAGCGGGGGACGATTCTGCTTAATGCTAATTATTACCTGCAGTGCGAATTATTACAAAGCTTTCTTAAACATTTTTTAGTGTGAAGTGCTGCATTTTGTGAAGGCAGAATTTATTCATCATTATCTGTTATATTCAGAGTTAAAAGTTCAAAATAATTCAGCTTTAAATACTTTTAGGAAAGGTTACTTCAGTCAATAAAGAGTTATTGATCTAACTTGAAGCTTTTGCCAACTTTCAAATGCTGCAATGCAGTGAGATAGTAATTATCCAGTCTTCAGGGTGTCATGACCCCTGTCTGACACCAGAGGGCGGTATCATTATGTGGCAGCAGTTAATTCGGGTTTACAAAAACTCCAAACGTTTTCTTTGCGCCTTTGTTTATGGATGAAGATGTTTTGTTCAGATGAAAAGTTTTAGATGCAGCTCTAGAAAAAATGAAGGACCCACTTCACTGAACCCCATAGAAATATTGATTTCTGAGTTAGAACATTAGCATTGTTGTTTCTAAATTAACGTAAACTTGTTTTCTTTGCATTTTTGAGGTCTGAAAGCTCTTCATCATTTTCATTAGTGTGACCATTTCTCATTTTCTGCAAATACTAAACTTTTGTTAGTAATTCCAGAAACATGTTGTCCGTCATTCATAGAACAAAAGAACAATGTTGATTTTACTCAAACATAGACCTACAAAAGGAAGTAAAATAAGAGAAACTGATCAGTGTAAGTGGTCTCTTAATTTTTTTCCAGACCTGTATTTCACTGGAGGGCAATAAAATAAACAGTTGATCAAAATAATAGTAAAATGTGAACAAAAAGTTTATTTAATTCAGTAATTCAATTCAAAAAGTGAAACCTCTTCACAATGCTGTGAAAAAGTATTTACCCTTTCATCAGTTTCTTCTGCTTTTTCTATTTTGTCTCAAATCATAGAAAAATTTGAATTAAAGACATCAACGATATCGAAATCAACTCATCACAACCTGAGAACGTGTTAATAATTGGTTCGATAAACAATGCAGATATAACATCGAAACAATGTAGGTTTGACCAACACCTCATCAGTGGCACAGGTTGATGCGCTGATGCAGCAATTCATGCAGAAAGGTAAGGTAAGGTAAGGTAAGGTAAGGTAAGGTAAGGTAAGGTAAGGTAAGGTAAGGTAAGGTAAGGTAAGGTAATTTTATTTATATAGCACATTTTCAGCAAGAAGGCAATTCAAAGTCTGAAACAATCCAGACCAAGAATTGAATGGAATTACTGTGGATGGAAATACATCTAACCGTTCTGCATTAAATCTGTGTTATGATTTTTGTGACATTTTACAAACTGCAGTCACTCACGTCTTTTTATTGCTATTGCGGTTGCACACCTGTCCACCAGGTGTCACTACTGAGTATTTTGCGTTGCTACTCTCTTTCCCCAAACAGGAAACTATTTATGCTCTCCAAGCTAATTTGTAATACCCTGTTACTTCTATATTTTATCCAGCTTTGGCAGCTGCAGCTGTCTTTGCCATATTTTTGATTAAACTTCTTCTTTTGTTCTGTCTTCAAGGTGGGAACATATTTCATCAGCATGAAGAGACATCCGGGTTGAACTGGGTTCCATGAGGCCAACCAATAAAACTGAAACAAGTTCTTTATTTAGGCTGACACCTGGCTGGATGTCAAAACAGAGAAAAGTGCATCTGTTTGCTCCTTAAAGGGTTTAATTAAAACCCACTGTAGCTTCCAAGTGTTTCGGACTGTTAATCACTGAGATTATAAAGGAAAACTGGCCACGGTCCAAAAGATATGGCTTTGGATTCTTCTGGATCTTTCCCAAATGTCATTTGTTATGAGTTGCTCTCCAGGACAGGCACCACACCAGAACCTTTGATCAACTACTTATGGGTTTAGATTTCATCCAGCGGGGGGCTACGACAAAAATAAACGATCTGATCTTTGTTGTGCTGGCAGAAAGAGAGAGGCCCAGTCCAAGATGACTCACTCTCAGCAGGCTGGCATGCCTGACGCTCTCCTCCACCCGTCAGCCAGTTCGTCTTATCTTCCGCTCATTGCTGCCTCTCGGCCGCCATACTGCTCTATAAAGGTGGACTAGTCGGCCCGATTTTCAACTCACAGGGGTGAGAATGAGCAAAGCGCTAAGCAAATGTGCTGAGAGGATTCCTGGCATTCCCCTGCTCGGCCCTGGTGGCCCGGATTGGTGTTGGGTTCCTGGGAGAGGGGGAAGAGGAGCCAGAGGAATCGGCAGTCGACTCAGCAGCTGACACCTCCTCTGATCTCTATCTCTTCCTACAGCCATAAACCAATCTGTCTGAGTTTTCAGCATAAGAATTGCTTTTCTTTTGTGGCCTCAGTTACAAATGCTAAGCTTTTTATCTTGATTGAGGAGCTTGTTGTGGTTTGTGTTGCAGCATTAAACATTCCCTAGAGATGCTCAGATGAATGTTTTAAAGGTTTAAATTCACATTTTGAATGTTTTTATACTTCCATTGGGCCAGTATGAAAGTAAGAAATATTGCTGGACAATAAATAGTTCCAATAGCTACTGAGATAAATGTAGTTTTGAGACCAATTTATATTGATAATGGAATAAAAATGCTAATTTATCCTGTCAAAAACTAATAAACTGTAATTTTGTACAGAACATTTAACTGGAGGACATTCAAAATAAAAACATGAAAATAAGTAAATCAAGAATAAAAACTACTTATAGCTGAAACCATAAATAAAATTAATTATGAAATCTCCCTAAACAAAACTGACCATCAAAGAAAACAATTAATCATCAGAAGGAAAATTACAGAGCTTATTTATAATGCTATTAATTGATTATTATGACAGGCTGTTTCATCTGTTTCCAAAAACATACCAAGTTCTTAAAGATTGCTTTAAATCTAAAGACCATGGAACAAAGAACACAATTTATTGCATTTTTTGGCAATAAATTAATATGTTTTTTGGAGTCTGGAAAATTCGCTGTTCCTAAAACCTTCCGAATGTAACATCCCGAATCAGGAGGGAACGCAGCGTTACCTAGCAGCCCCAATGAAGCCCAGAAACCCAAGACAAGCTCCAGCACATTTTGTCAGCTGGTTTTACCACTGTACAATGGCTGCTGGAAAACACAAGTGTTTGGTTGATTTACAATTCAGAAACCACTTCCTGCATTCTGGTTGGTTGTGCAGGAGGCTCTACTTGTGCTTTTCAAAGATGTACAGTTGTGTAATTGCTCATCTGTTTGCAGCCATTTCCATGTAAAAACTGGCTGGAGTTGAGGGGTGTGGCCAGCAGATGGTTATTAGGATTTAAAGTGACAAGACGCCCTGAAACAGTTCAAAATAGTTAGAACTGACCTAAAATTCTCATTAACTATGAATGTTTTTGTGCAAAAAATGTTTTGTATCACTAGATAGATAGATAGATAGATCAACTGTTTTAAATCTAAAGACCACAGAACAATGAACAAAAGTTAAAAATAAAACTAAAGATAGCTTTTCAATATGGAGAAGAGCACTCCATGTATCTTTCTTTTGTTTAATTTTTAAACAAATTCAACCAGGTGGCTATCTAAAGACTGCCCTGAGGAATCCATGTTAACACTTTCTTGAATTGTGCTTTGCTTGCACTCTTCAGGGTAACATGGCTCTGGTGTTAAGCTTGCAAAACTGTTTGATCAGAGCTTGTTTAACAGACCACTGGCTTCTTTCAGCTCTCTGGGGAAAACCGTGTAATTACTGAGCTTAAAAAAGATCAGTCAATCTTTAACACGCATTATTCAAATGTTCCTTCTGCATCTAGATATGTGGTAAAACCAGATGTTTGCAAAGTGAGAGAACAAATATAACGTAGTTATCTTTTCTAGCTGCCTGAACAATAAAAATATGTTTTTTACTTTTTTACATAAATGTTCTTAGTGTTTGGTATAGTTGGTTGCTTTTCAGCTTTATGACTTGGGTCGAATGTTTTTGGTGTCTTTCCAAATTTGTTGTTATGCTTCTGGCAAATAGAAATAATTTTTGTGATTCTTACAGTCATAAAACGAGAAGTTTGGTCTGATTTAACTTCAGACAATAAGAAAAAAAAGTCTGTTTTTTTTATTCAGTGTATGCAAATTACATATAAAATCAGAAGTGATTAAATTTAATCATGTTATTTTTATATCTTATTTTTGTTTTTCTATATATTATTTTTTGTGTTTTTGCAGTGTATGGACATAAAAATGCATTTATTTAAAATTAAATACATATATGTTCAAAATTCCTACAATTATGCCTGTAAGTATAATAAATTTTATTGGCTGACAAATATTTCTGGAAATTATTACAGTTTGCTGCTTTTCTACTGATAAATTGATAATGGCATAATAATTTCACCCTCTCAAAGACTAACAACCTTAAATTTCCAAAATAAAACAACCAAAAACAATAAATTGGATATAAAACCCACACACAACCAAAATGATAAATAAGGTAGATTTTGATGTAGATTAGTCTTTGTAAACAAAACTGCCCTTCAAAAAATAACAATCATCAGACTGGAAATGATCAAGCTAATTTAAATTTATAATGCAATTAAAGTTGCAATACAAAACTTCTAGAAAAATGTTTTTTGTGTTTTATCAAAATTCTCACTATTTTGTGGTAATACAACATAAGACAGTGCAAACTGCAGAATTACACCACTCAGTCAGAAACAACCAATCAGAGCCAGGAGGAGGGTCTTAGCGCTGTCAATCACTCTTAGCAAAGCAAAGCTTAGCTTTGCTAAGCTACAGCTG
Organism: Micropoecilia bifurca; assembly: GCA_903067075.1. Taxonomy (NCBI): domain Eukaryota; kingdom Metazoa; phylum Chordata; class Actinopteri; order Cyprinodontiformes; family Poeciliidae; genus Micropoecilia; species Micropoecilia bifurca. Next base: position 981 of record CAEGAF010080389.1, on the reverse strand, counting down.
GTTCACCACAACATAGCCTGGTAATGAGTTAGCCTAGCCACTAAACTGCAACAATAAGTGGTTTTCCCACCATTAGCACATCGAGCAGTGTAGACGAGGTTGATTTGCAGCGCTAAGACCCGCCTCTATCCCATCCTGTCATGACGCTGTAACAGTTTTAACAAATATGGGGGAAAAAACTTATTTTTGTAAATGTTACAGACTGCAGCTTTAAATAATCAACTGCTTATTGCAACAGGCTTGCCCACAGTACTAAACCTACAACACATAAATGTATCTTTTGACAAAAGTTTGGTTGCTGCTTTATGATATTTAAAGGATTGCAGTCTTTTTTTGTTTAAAGTACATCACTGAGTTGAGCATAAAAACTGCTGCGTCATTTGCCGGGGTGTAAAGTCACCTCTGCCTGGCTTTCCTTTCCCCCTTAGTCACTCGCAGCCCGATTTAGCATCAGCCACATCTTACTCTGCAAGGTGCACAAGCTGTACCCTTGATGAGGTATTTTTACTGGGAAGCCTCCCCTGTGACAGCCGGCTCTTTGTCTTCCTCCTGCAGCGCCGCTCTTGACAAACGTATAACGACAGAAACAGATTTCTTTCATGAATACTTTATAAAATCACACACAGGTTACCGTCTTTAAGTGTCTGCTGGGTTTACGCACCAGCAAGGCGGGCTGGGTTTTCTTGGGTCTCAAATTTATGAAGCAGGAGGGGGAACACCATCTGCAGTTTTTGGCTGCTGAATTATTCATCAGCTGGCTCAGCACTAATCTGAACCCAGAGCCTCTTTCATGGGGGAACATCAGTGTTTTACAAGCTGCCACTCCTTCAATACCAATCATTAAATAATCAGCCAATAACCAACCAATAACCTGGAATGATCCACAATAAAGCCTTCATTATAGATCTATCTATCTATCTATCTATCTATCTATCTATCTATCTATCTATCTATCTATCTATCTATCTATCTATCTATCTA
>CAEGAF010080380.1:0-13272 GCA_903067075.1 Micropoecilia bifurca | reverse complement strand
TCTCCTTGTTTGGTTCTGGTTCTGGGGATGCAGAGCAGAACCAGAAGATCTGAGGGGTCTAGACGGTTGGTACGGCAACAACAGATCTTTAAGGTATTGTGGTGCTAAACCGTTCAGTGATTTATAAACTAACAACAGTATTTTAAAGTCTATTCTCTGAGCTACAGGGAGCCAGTGGAGGGACTTTAAAACTGGTGTTATGTCTCTATCTTCCTGGTTTTAGTCAGAACACGAGCAGCAGCATCTGGATCAGCTGCAAATGTTTGATTCACAAGTTTTGTATCTCATTATGAGAAACTTAATCATCAATCAATCAATCGTTAATTGTTAATGCTTGTCTGTCAAAACAGTGGCGATCCAAGACTTTGTGGACCCTGAGCAAAATTTGATTCATGGCACCGACAACTTGAAACTTGTTGTTAATTTTGCTGGGCTGCAACAGATTGCTGACCTGTCCAGGGTGACCACCGCCTCTCGCCTGAAAGGTCTGACTGGAGATAGTTACAAGACCCCACTAGGGACAAGGGTGTAAGAAAATGGATTGATGGGTGGAATCTTGCTAGGTCTTCTAACTCCATAGGTAGATTAATTTATGTCTGAAGTCAAGTATTATAAAAATACTAATTATCTAGTCTAAGTGTTTGCGATTTTTCAGTGCATTTTCCAGTCGTGTGTCATTTTTTTTTTCAATCGGGCTCGGTTGCTCCTCTTGAAGGTATCGCAGTCGTTTCCATCACAAATGTGTGCAAAACATTGCCAATATTCCACTAATGTCAGAAAAACTATTTTTAGCAATTGCTGTTGTCATTAAATAAGAAACGCAATTAAAATCTTGCATGAATAAGTTTGCTGATGCAATAAGTCATTAAAAAAATATACCATACCATGATTCTCCAGCAACTTCCTGTTTGTCTTCCTGGTTTGAACCAGTCAACAATTATGTGTTTACGTTGTCAACAATTATGTGTTTACGTTGTAATTTTGAGAAATACAAAAAATGTTTAATTTTTACATATTTGCAATTCATTTTTCATGACTACAAAAACAAAAATAATCAGAGACAAGTGAAATTCCAGCCCAGTTTTATTGACTGTTTAACATTCATTCAATAAGAAAAACTCATCCCTTCAAGTTTTAGGAAGTAATATTGAAAGATTTTCTCCCACCTCTAACTCTAAAGCCCATTGAAGCAGTTCATTACTAGATGTCCAGGAAAAAGGAATGATTACAACCAGAAAATCAGAGAAAAAAAAGAAGTTTCTGACTGTATGCTGTGCATCAAATAAATTAATAAGATCTTTTAAACAAAGCAGGTTGATGACATTAGTACTGCAGGATTATATTGACTTTCAGTTTTCGCAAACTTATTTAAGGCCTCAATAATCACAGGAGTTTCAGAGAACGGTTTCCTTGTGCTTTAAGTCGGGTAACAGTGGCGAACACAACGCTACGGCTTCAGACTTGCTTTTCTATGATTAAGAAGACAGTCCAAAACATCTCATTTTGGAGATAATTAAGTCATATTTCTGCTTACTTTATTTCCTTCAAACCATCTCAATCTGTTCCTCAAATATTCAAAATTAAAATTTGATCAAGATTCTCAGGGATCATAAAACAAAAGTCTTTTCTAAACCTAAAAATTAAGAATTGGGAAATTACTGTAAAGGAAAAATACAAATTTAGTCTGCTGCCATAGTTAAGATTAGATGTTAAAGATCAAGATCAAAGATGTTAGAGGACATAAAATTTAAAATAAATACAAAATTTAAATGGAAAAGTATGGAAATGTTTACCTGTCAGAGTTTGGAAATAAATTCAGGAGCAGCATCTCGTTAAAACAAAAAACGTTCTTGTGTTTACAATTTTTACATCACATTATAATAAGAAACTTCAGTTAAAACAAGAAACTAGTGTCAACAAATTTAGCATCTTGTTATGGCACAATATGAAACATCCAACTTCAACACGAAATACTTGGTTTTCACAAGTTTTGTATCTCCTTATGAGAAACTTAAAACAAAAAACTTATAACAGATTAAACTTCCCATTTCAACGCGAAATTAATAATCTTCTTACAGTGAGAAAACCCTATTAAGAAAAACCTGTTAAAAAAGATTAATTTTTTGCATCTCGTTATACTGAGAAACAAAAAGCCTATTAAATCAAGCAACTCATTTTAATGAGCTTTGCATCTTTTTAAAACGAGAAATTTTGTTCTAAGAAGAAACTTTCAATTTCTGAGCTATTAAACTTAAAGAAAAAACACATTTCTTGGAATTTTTTATTTTGTTATAACAAGAAACATCCTCATTATAACAAATTTTGCATCTGTTATAACGAGAAACTGGTTATAACAAAATGTAACTTAAAAGCCTCTGGAGACAAATTATAAAACTACTCTGAATGCAGATTAATCCATCTATTATTTTGTAAAAAATGATCAGAATAAGAATACTCTTCTGATTAAATAACAGATTATTTTTAGCAAAAAATACACATTGCATTAAATTATCTAAACATATATTAGCCATCAGAAGCAGATTTAAGATTAAAAATAATTTTTTATGTAGTCCTCCAACATCTCTGAGTGATACATGAAAACAGAATTTTTTTTTAAAAAAGTGATTGAAGTGAGAAAAATAAAAATAAAAAGACTGCTTCAAGTATCCCAAGGAAAATTCAGTAGCCCTGAAAGTTGTTCCAAACGGTTTTAATCCTCCCAACTCCTCTGCTGATCGGCTTGATTGATTATGTCCACAAGGAAGATTTTAAAGTGCCAATTACAGTCTGGTTTTTTTTTATGCTGACCTAAACCTAAAATATTTCTAGCACCCTATTTTACAAATGAGGCCTTTTAAAATGAGGTTAAGTTCAGAGGATTCCTCATGCGGATGGGTTTTGTGCTTTGGGTGCTTCAGGCCAACGAAGCAGAGGAAGAACAAAGGCAGACAGAGTCGCTTCTACATCCCAAACAAAACCACAACATCATCTCACCAAATACTTGTTGGTCTAGTATTGAGTTCAAATATCTTGACACATCTGAAATAAGACTAAGTCAATAATTCATTAATATTGATGACAAAGTTGTAGTTTCACTGGCAGATTATTTCACTTAAAACGAGACGTTTTCCCATGTTAAAAGTGAAATGATCTGCCAGTGGAACTACAACTTGGTTGCTAGGCGACAGGGTGGGCTTGGCCAGCGTTGCTAGGTAACGGGGCCAGTGGAACTAGAACTTTTCCATCAATATTAAGGAATTATTTAATTAAAACAAGCTCCTATATCTTACTGTAAAGATACTTGTAAGTTAGTTTTCTTTTATTGCAGGTGAACTAAGATGGTTTCACTACAAATTAGACCAAAACTGCTTGACAAAATGTATTTTTTTCAGTGAAAACTGAAAGATCCGTTTAAAGCTCGATATTGAGGTAAAAACAAATAAAGCTAACTGGCAGCAGTGTTTATTTAATAAACTATAAGATTCAAACCAGAGCAGCACTTTAACTATCAACTTGTTCATTCTTTGTGTTCATTATCAAGTAGCAGCTAATATGTTTTACAATGACTGTCGCTCGTTTTAAAGCACATCATATGTCAATTTATAATAAATATGAAGCCAAAAGTGATTGTAAAGGAATAATTATGATGGTAAGACTGGGAATATTCCAAAAATGAGATCAAAGTTCACTTTTTGGTATGAATTTGGAATATTTTTGGATCTTTTCAGTCCCATTTTGTTTAGGATGTAGAAGTTTGTCCCTTTACTGTTATTGTGCAGAAGCTCCATTTTTAAGACTTTATTTGACAGGTTTCTGTGAGCGCTGGAAGATGTTTTAAGACTTCTTTGGACAATGTGAAGACGAGTCTGTGTTCAGGACCTCGATCATCGTTCTGATGGACGGGAAGGTCTCTGCTACAGACGGAAGACTTCGGTACCAACTGGGTAAACTGGGAACAGGAAGCGTTAGAGTCACACTGGACTTTCAGAAAAACAGACAAAACGACCGATTTCTAATCGTACCTTTTTAGATTCATCCAGCTCTTGGCTGTTTTACTGAAACTTTCTGGACTTGGCGCCGTCATGGCTTCAAAGTCTACCAACTGAATCAAATAAAGGCAGAAAAAAACAATAAATTAAAGATCAATTTCTAATGATTGAACAAAAAAAATCTATCCATTTCTCTGGATATAAGGTTGACTGTGGCTACGATCGATTGTAGCAACCTGCACCACCCACTGGATGTAGGAGGTTGGTTGGGCGAACAAACTCCTGCCAAAGATCAGAAGGCTGTTGACAATCAGTAGCAAACAGCTGGCGGATGTTTATTGTCGTACCGAGCAGAACGCTGACGTTGTTTGTCCCTACAATCGGTAGTAGCCACACAGGCACAGCCTTAGAAGGAAACAAACGCACCCAGTACAAAACTTTCATTCTATTGGCTGAGAAGTTGCCAGGCGACTGTGCCAAAAGGCTTTTCCAAACATGAGCAGAGTCCGAACAGAAAGTAGGTGTGAGCGCGAGGAGAAGTTTTGAGTACAAGCATTACAAGTTTTGAGAAGAAAGACACAAAGTCTTTCTTTCAAAATAAAAATGTGTGCTTTTGGATTATGGCAGAAAAATTACCCCATACTTTTTCAACTAATTAAGCATATCAATAAGATTGATCACTTGTTTCTCTTTTTTCTTTTTGTCTGAAATAAATCAATAAATAATTAAATATTTTGTGTGTAAATGTCTGGTTTTATTTCTTTGCTGTGATGTTTACCTTTCCTTTTGGGATTCTACCGATGACCTCTTTCCCACTGGCCATCAGGGCCCCCATCACCACCGAATACGCAACCACACTGAAGACAAAGACATCAGCCCATAACTCATAACACATTTGGCTTTTAAACAAAAGCAGATTTTAATGTATTTGACTGAAACACACCTGGATCCTCTGGACAGAGGCATGAGGTTGCAGAAGTAATAAATCAGAGAGAGGATCAGGTTGCACACAGCATCTGCGTCCTGAAAAAAAACAACAAGAAGAAGTGTGAGGCTTTCTGCAAGGTCGTGTTTGTTAAACATCCACATGTCAGAAAACATTTTTACTTTCTCCTGCTGTCTGTAAAATTGACTCCATATTTGTTTTGCTTTTAAAGAAAAGCGCTTGGTGGTAAATCTCACCCCCAGTTCGGTGGACAGCATCAGCGCCTTCCCTTTAACTGTCAGGTCTTTGTAGATGTTCTCGATCTCTGACTGGTACTGCTGCGTCCGCTCCTCTGTCGTCTGGGTTTCTACGGAGAACAACATGTTCCCCACCCTAACGGAACAAAAAGAAAAGCAACAGAAGCAAACTTTAAATTTATACAAACATGACTTAATACTTTTATGATCTTATATTTCCAGGGTTTCTGGAGATTCTGGGTTTAGTTTTTAGGTTTGAATAGTGAACTAAAAACTTAAGGCAGATATTTCTACAACGGTCAGGATTTAAATATGGAGGCTAGAAAAAATTAAAAAACAATGAATAAGTGAGTGGATGCATGGTCGGACGGACGGATGGATAATTAGGTCAGCTTATTACTGTCCTGCACCAATCAGGATCAAATAATTTTTCATAATCCTAATTTTTCTGCTCAGGCAGAATGAAAACTGCCTAAATAAACACAAACCACTGCAACAAACCTAAAGAAAATAAGTCAACATGGAACAAAATTATTTTTCTTTCTGTAGCTTAAAACTACAGTAAAGCATTTATTTGGTCCTCTTGGACTTAACTAGTTCAGCTGAGTGTATAATGTTAATTTCAGTTATCACAGGCTGCAGCTTGTGGGAAGCAGTGACACCTAGTGGTTAAACCTGAAACAGATTTCATGTTTCCCAATTTTAATGCAAATGCTGGGTTTGTTTATTCTGCTGTAAATAAATGAAGCAAATATAAAATCTCACTGGACAGAAAAATGTGTTGTAAGGCCTTGAGAGCGTCCGGCTCCATCAGGTGTTACCTGTCTCCAGTGATGGTGATGGTGAAGCCGTCATACTCCTTCCCAGGATCCTTCACACTCGGGACCTTCGAGTTCACAGTGAATCCATCTCTGGTTTTACTGTTAAACTGCTTCAAGAAATAAACACACAAACAACAATCCTGGAATTTCACTGCTTAAACAGTCACATTAAAACCACATTTTACCAACAACTGCCTGACTACTGCTGCAAATTATCAATTAATCTAAAGTTCATTGATCTTATCAACTAACAATTTTTTGATAAGCAGCCATTTTCTTAAAAACACTAGAGCCGACTGTCATTCCATGATATGCTGAATTAAAATGTAAAAAAATCATTAAATTTTAACATTTTCTGTCAGCTGTATATACTGACTGACTAAACAAAAATTTGTAGTTCTCACTTTTAAACCTATTATAAAGTATAACAAAACAATAACAAAAATATGTGAAACCTTAATTTGCAATAAACAGGGAGATATTCATACAGTAATACCGTCTGTTGCTCTTAAAGAAATGTTAAAACTTCACAGCCGTGCATATTGGCGCCATGTTTTTTTTTTTCCTCATCATGTTACAATTATTCTCCATTCGGCCGCTTCACTGCCTTTCATAGCAAATCGTTAGTTTTTTATAACTCAACGAGCTAACTGAGCGTTAATATTTCTAAAAATAACCTCATAAAGCTATTTTTAACCCCTAAACGGACTCTGTCTGGACGGTTTCTCTTTTCCGATCTAATATGGATCCGCCATCTTTGTTTCTGTCTCGCAACGGCTCCATTTCATTATGATCAGCAGCGCCCTCTGCTGGATGGCGGCCAAACTACAACACTAAAAGCAGGTCTAAGTGGATGTTTTTGGTTAATCGATTGGAACTAATTTTAATCTACTAAAATATGAATCGATTGATTCCTTCTTACCTTCATTATTGGCAGCAGATCTTCTACTTTATTAACATTTTCAAGTGCTTGGCGGACCTCAAGCAGGCCTCTTGGGTTGTATGCCCTGGGAAAAAAGTAACTTTTTAATAAAAAGAAGTAAATGTCTTTGTTATAACTGCAAATAAGGCCATTGTAGGTATAAAAAAAGAGTAAATTTCTGCCAAATTTTGAGATTAATTTAATAAATTTTCTACAAAAAAACCCATAAAGATTTCTGAGTTTAAAAGTCAAAACTTAGAAATTAAGAAATATTTTTTAGTATTTATTTATTTTTTAGAAAAAAAAAACCTGGAAATTTCTGAGCTCGAAAAATTGACAATTTTCTAAAAAAAATACAATTATTACATTTCTGACTTTTAAAAATGAAAAATGTTTGGCTTCTGGATACCTTCTGAGTCTCAAAAGTCCAGAATTTTGCTTATTAGCGTCATTTTTTTTTCTTTCAACATTTTAAATGTTCAAATTTCAGTTTTTTTCTGGAAAATGCTTGAGATTAACCTAAAAATTTTAGCGTTTTTTTTCTCAGAACTTTGTTACTTTTGGAGCTCAGAAATCACAAAGATTTTTCTTGAAAATTTCTGTCAATTTCAAAATTTCTGAATTTTTGGCAGAAATGTACTCCTTTTTTCTACAATGGTCTTACACACAAATAGTTTGTGAACAAAATTGAAATGACATTTGGTGTAATTTACCCGTGGTACACTAATATTCTGTCTTTAATAAACTCTAAGATGTTGTCAAAGTAGGCCAGGTATCTAATATTTATAATCTGGCCCCTGAGGAGAAAGGAAACAGAGAAAACATCAGATTAAAGGACTTTAACATTTCTGTGAAGGTGAAATGTGTCCACGTTGCGACCTGATGAGATTGATGTGATTGTTGAAGCCTCGACTGAGGCTCCTGGCTGGCATCTGGTCCAACCACAGAACTGGCTGGTCCGGATCTGCGATCCTGCAGGAACAAGAAAAGCCTGTTTAGTGAACTTACTCAGAAATACGTCAGAATAAAAACCAAGATTCCTGTGATACACAAAACAATCCAGTTGAATTCTGAAGTTTACATACACCAAGAAAAGACACATTCACCTTTTTTTTCTCACCGTTTGAGGTTAAATCAGAACAAAATTATTCTGTTTTAGGTCAGTTAGAATCATCTAAATTATTTCTACTTGCTAAGCAGCACAATAATAAGAGATCTATTAATTAAAGCAAGACTCTTAAAGCAATATGACAGGATGAGGGCAAACCAATGCTGACATATTTAATGTAAATATATTTTAAGTATCAGTAAAAGTACAAAAAAAGGTTAAAATCTAAGACGGCGCATTAGGGCCATTGTAGATAAAAAATTATGTACATTTCTGCCAAAACAACTCAGAGACTTTGAGAATAAGCTCAGAAATTTTCTAGAAAAAACACAATTTCTGAGCCTCAAAAGTCAAAAACCTACAAGAAAAAAAAAATCACTTTTTGAAAATAATCTCACAAATTTTCTAGGAAAGGGAAAAAGAAAGTTTCTAATTTATAAACGTAAAAAATGTTCAATAACTCAAATTCTGAGATATCAGAATTTTTCAAGAAAAAACGTATACATTTCGGAGTTTCAAAAGTCAAAAAAGTTTGACTTTGAAACTCATAGAAATCAAAATTAAATAAATAAATAAAAAAAATTGAATAAAAATAAATAAAATAATTTGAAAAAGTAAAAAGAATTATTTCTCATGCAGATTATTGCAAAAGTCTTTCAGTTACTCAAACAATTTGAGGAGCAAACAGAATAGAAGTTGATATTAATCTCATCATTTATTCCTTTCATCTCTTTTAGTTGTATCTTTTGCCCAGAGCACCAAACTTAAATCATTTATATATTTACAGATTTTCTACAGCATTTACTACAGTCAAAGCATCATGAAATGAACAACTTTTCTCTCTTATTTTTCTAACACTATGAGACAAACCCATCAGGTGAATGAGTGTTTCTCTGACCTCCTCCATTTGACGGCTATGTCAAACATGTCTCTCCACTGCATTTGCCGCGTCTTTCCGTTAACTCGCACTTTGGAGCTGCTCCAGGTCCGGTGCATCGCCTGCATCACCTCCAGCGTCGCCAAGCCCATCGCTTTGAAAGCAGAACAAAAACAAACTCTTCGTGTCTCTTTTCTAAAGCCTGATCCGTGACTCCGGGTCGCCGGTACCTCTGTGTATTCTTTTGTTTGGCAGGAACCCGGGCGTGTCGTACTGCATCAACGCGCCCAGATGGTCGGCCGCGCAGATCAGCTTCTGGACTTCGGTGCTGTAGCTGTCGAAGTTCTGAGGCAGAACGTCTCTGAGGACCAACAACAGGACGGATGACGTCGCTTCGTAACGTTTACAATGAGGTTTTCAGGAAGTCTAATAAATGTCAAGCTTCGGTTGATTAATGTTAACATGAAATAACTTGAGAGAAAATTATGGTGGGTTAAGAGATCAGAGCAGGATTTATACGGTTCAAACTGATCGGAATCAACCTTAGTCAGGGTTTCTGAAGTTCTTTTTCCAATTTGGAGCATGTACATGTACACACTGTTCCTTCTGTTAAATACTTTACTTCTGAACCTTATAATTATAAATAATGTCTGCACACTGTGAGGCCTTGGAACCAAACTCAAATTCTTTGTGCTCACCTCTTAGCAATGAAGCAGATTATTCTTATTTTTCCAATTTTCAAGGCAAATATTGGAAAGTTCCTAGAGAGACAACTAATAAAACAGATTAGAAATAATCTACAGCAGGTAACCAATATCTAAACTACATTTAATTTGAACAAAACAATAAAAAAATAACTAGAGTTTTAGCTTCAGCTGGTTCAAATTCACTAACTTAATGCTGTGTGAACAACATTTTTTATTGATTTTATTTTCTTATTTAAAAAGGACCTGAATTATTTGTTCATTTCCCTCTATTAATGCGTTTCTAATATTGTATAAAAACTCAAGAGGTTAAATTAAAAACCTGCAGAATGTTCCAAATATTTTTAATCGATTAATCATCCCTCTCTGCTGTCATGAATGCGTCACACCTACTTTATATGTGGCTGCAGGCCGGGCTGCTCCTCATAGTCCTCTATTAAAAACGGCAGGTTCTTGGCCCAGTGGTTCTTAAAATTCCCTGGTAAGTCCTGGTCCACGTTGTACTCGGCTACAGGGATGTCCAGGTGGGAATGCAGGTAACGGGAATATTCTGGAAGGGGGGGGAAAACAAAACAGCTCCATAAACCGCAGGAAAAACCAGGTAAAAACTTTACATTTCTCACTGCTGGACTTAAATTCAGATGAAACTTTAACTGTTTTAGATGAGTTAGGATTACTGAGTCTGTTAATATCAGAATTATTAGAAAAAATGTCTTGAAAAAGAGTTAATCAGCTAAAGTGGAAACACACCTGTAGGGTAAGTTTCTCCCATCCATTATTGGGTCTGTACCTTACCACAGGCACAAAATTCAGAAATTCAGTTTCAAAGATCAAACCTCCAGTTTGGAGCGGAGGACTACATTTTTCTAAGATGCCAATTCCATGGTAATTTGAAACTTCTGCTTCTTATTTATTGCAGTTGTGTAATTTTGCGACATTTTTAAAATTTACTCAAGATTCAAATGCCAAATGGAAAAAAATCATAGCGTCTGTTCGGCTTCTTTTTGGCACCAGGACAACGACTTGGATACAGTTTTCATGGTAAACGATGTTGAATGCTCTTCCCACTTTTAGCTACATTTATTTGACATTTGTGAACAAATAAGAAATGGGTCCTTTAGGACTCGATCGGGGACCAGAATTGGAACATTTGTTACATTTTTAGATGCATGGGTTCACTATCAAACAAACCAAACTAACTGGACAATCCTGTTCCCCTCCTCACCAGTGGTGGCGCTGCACCAAGAACTACTGAGGGGAAACGACTCAAAACCTCTGAGGAAGAGAGTTTTATTTTAGTGGTTGTAGGATTTCTCTTTTGTCTTTGGTAATAAACCACAAGTCATTTCTCCCTGTAGTCCTAAGCTAACACATTTGTTTTGGTTGTATTTACCCAGAATGCACTGTGCGATAGTTCGCTTCCTGCCTTTGGAGCGGTATCCAGTCCACTTGGGGTTCATATATGCTCTCAAACCGTAACAGAGTTCATTTTACCTGAACTGAAATCTCAGTTTTTAGGTTGATCCGTCTTCCTTTCCTCCAGTCTTGCAGTTTATACTGAGAAATTCCCAACTTCTACACCCCTGACCCTCAGAAGTGTTGGTGTTACAAAACAGCGTTTTTGCTTCGGTGTGTGTGAAAGCGCAGGCCCACTCACCTCGGAGGTATTTCACTTTGAGGTATTCGGAGCTGGCCTTCTGTCCCAGCAGGGGGTCGTTCAGCATGACTTTAGTCTGAGCTTTGATGCCCTCATAGAACTGACCCATGGCCACGTGGCTCAACCCCTTCATGTACTGACACACCTCGTTGTACGGCTCCAAATGGAGGCACCTCTGTGGGGAAACAAACACCATGTTAGGCTGGGGTTGCACCAATTAGTCGACTAGTCCATTTTTTTCTCTGCAATGACTTTTTCTGGGCCAGTCGACTAGTCGCAATCACAGGACAAAACAGATTTTTCCAAGGAAATGAAAGAAGATGGACCAGGTGAGTTCGTCAGAAAGCTCAAATTGTATTAAAATGTAAATAATTTAACAAAGAGAAACTGTAAATTACAGCATAGGCTCCCGCAATAGGGGCGATGCGCGGCGCGGTGGTTAGCTCGGCGCCCCGCATATAGAGGCTTTAGCCCGGTAGTCAGGAGTCCGACTCCCGTCCTCCAGTCGCTGGACCCACATCTCTCCCCCGCTCCGCTCTCTCTGCTCCCTTACAGTCAGATTGCTGTCAAATAAACTAGTGTCGAAAAAAATACTTAAAAAAAAAAAAAAGACCACCGGAATAACGTGCGACATGATGTCAGGGTTTTTCTATCCCCCAACTGATCAGCGTCCTCCTGCGTATTGAAGCTTCTAACCTGGCAGCTTTACGCTCTTATAAAGATCTGATTTGACAACATCTGTAAACTAAGTCCAGCTTCATCCTGAGGGTCTGATGATCTCTGCCGCCGTCTGCATGTCGGTTCAAAGAGCCGCAGCGGAGCTTCCTGCTGCGCATCGGGCGGAAAAGCAGCAGGAGGCTTTGTTGAATTCAACTGTAACCAAACGGGATCCGTTCATAATAAGTTTGGCTTGTGATGATCCAAAAGAATCACAAACCAATGGCCTCCCGTCACCTGGAGGCCATCGGGAGGAAGTGAGGCCACAGGGGGCGGAGCCTGGGTTACCTAGCAACCATCAGGAGGAAGTGAGGCTAGGCCCCGCCCCCCTGTGGGTGTGGCCTGGGTCACCTAGCAACCATTAAGAGGAAGTGAGCTGAGGCCTCACTTCCTCTATATTATAGTGTATATATATTGTATATCACACTATATTATAGTGTGATATACAATATATATCACACTATAATATGCACTATATTATAGTGTGATAATTTGACTCCTATACGAGTAACTATGCAGAGATCATCAGTACCAGCAGGTGTTTAGAAAAAAAAAAAGTCACACCGACTTTGTGCAACGAACTTTTCTCCGCTGCTCACAAAGAATGATCAGTTTATACTTAGTAAAAGCGGGCGAAGGGGATGGGTGTCAATATTTGCAGTAAAAGTAGCTGATGACGCCTCCAAGTTGTTGTGAAGGGTTTTTGTGCTTACGTCACTATGACGTCACCGCGACTAGTTGACATCGACTCGACTATTATCATGATGTAGTCGACCTTAAAAAATACGTAGTCGTTCAACCCCTAGGTTAGGCTCCCTCTGCCTCCGTGGTGCAGCGTAAAGCGGTGAGTGTTTCTGCACCTTGAAGCTCCCGATGGCCTCCTGCAGAGAGCCGTGGTGGTACAGCATCATGCCCCGGAGCTGCAGAGACTGGATGTGGTTCTGGTTCAGCATGAGGGCCTTCTGGAAGCTCTCCATCGCCGATTCAAAATCCCCCAGTTCTCTGAAGGGAGAGGAGAGAAGAAGAAGCAACATTGGTTTTCATCAGAGCAAAGCGGAAAAGTGGAGTGAGTTTCTGTAAAGGAAAACAAAAGGAGACCTGTAAGCCTGTCCAAGGCTCTTATACGCATCTATGAAGTCAGACTTCAACTTCAAAGCCTCTTTGAATGCATCGATGGCTTCCTGACGAAGGAAAAACAACACAAACCATGAGGAATGATACAATTCAATACACTTTTGCGATTTTCTGAAAGATTTTAGAGGGACAGAGTGATTTTGGTGACATTTTGTGACTGT
>CAEGAF010080372.1:0-40437 GCA_903067075.1 Micropoecilia bifurca | reverse complement strand
TCTCTCTCTCTCTCTCTCTCTCTCTCTCTCTCTCGCTCTCTCTCTCTCTCTCTCTCTCTCTCTCTCTCTCTCTCTCTTCTTTCAATCTGCTTTTATGTTTTTTTTTTTTTTTTTATCAAGTCAAAACTTTCCAAGAAAGTCAGATTTCTGACTACAGCTTTAACCTCTTCTGTGCAGCCTCCTGATGTGTGTCATAGTGTTCTGAGTTTGAGCAGCTGGCTTTTTTTTTCTAAATCAGCACAATGTGACTGCAGTACAATCTCCTACCAGATAGTGACACTAAAGAGTCCAGTCTGTCTGTATTTAGAGTCCAGCTCAGCAGATTTCGCCTGATATTGCCACAAAGCTGCTCTCCCCACATTTGTGGTTAAGTGCGTCTCTCCCTGCAGGCTGGTGAGGAAGCTCAACGTTTTCTCATAAATGTTCTCACTTGCAGTTGGAACAGTTTAAATTAGAAGGCAATTAACATGAATAAGGCCTCTGTCCCTGGAGACCGAGGAGCAGATTAAATATGAGGTTGCTTTTTTTTGCTAAAGTAATTTAAAGGGTAGGCATGCCTTGCCAGGCAGAGGAGAATAGAAGAGATTAAATATAACAAGTGATCATAACTATAGTAAAGGTAGAGTCAATCATCTCTTACTTTGACTTTTTTTTATCTGTTTCTTTAGGTTTTGCAACCGTTTTCTAAGCTGATTGCAGTTATTCCGATACATTGATTTGTTTTCAAGGGATAGAAAGTTATATAAAGTCATTGAGGTTGAGTTTTTTGGCGGTGGAAACCACCCGTGTGTGATGTTGGCTGTGGTCTGAAACAAGCTAGCAGTGAAGGAAACTGTCATTTAACAGTTAAAATACCAATACAGAGTTTAAGGCACAAGACAACACAACACAGATTTTTTTAAAAATCTGTAGCATAATCTCTCTGCAACTCACCTGATTACAATTTTTAATTGATCGCTAAATTACCAGATGATTGAAGTTGTTGTGAAAACCTACTACTCTACTTACCGTCTGACTTCCTTTCTTCTCTGTGTCTCACTTTGTTGTTGTTTCCTTAGTTACAGGCTGGGCCCTTTGAGTCTTTGTCCCCTTCAAGTGTGCTCTCACAGATGGTCCCTGAGGAAATCTCAGCAATCACCTTCCTGCCCTGCTCTCTTGACCCTCTGCTCAATATCTCAGGAAACTCAAACCTACCTCTGAAGCCGTCTGCCAACCGCCGAATCATTTGGATCGCCTCGTGTTTTCCACTACAAAGTGAGGCAGATTGCATAATTCATGGCTGCAAATGAGGTGTAATCAAATTTATTATTTCCACATACTTCATTGTTATGAAAAATTCTCCCGAGCTCCATGGTAACTCTGGAGGATCTACAACCATCCACACCTCCAATGGCATGTAAGAAATGACGTGCTCTTGTCTTTAACAGAAAAGTGGCAGTGCCGGTGCTTTTGAAAGGAAATCATAAGAGATTCTGTTTGCTGTTTGGAGCATGCAAACATGTTGAAGAAGAGGCTGTAGCCAGATGAGAAACAGAATTTTGTGCAACTCCTAGTACAGGACTCACGTGCTCTGGAAATTTTGTAATCCGTACCCATCCACATATGTCCGCCAGGGGTCTCTAAGAATGTCTCCATACAGATTAAATTACGATCGAGTGTGCTGACAGAGACAATAATGACCTTGGTTGTTCAGGGCGGTGCCAAACCCACAGCAGTTAAGAGACGCGGAATGGCCAGCTCACCAAAATCCAATTAGAGAATCGGTGACGAAAATGAATTTCGCAAACACTCTCCGTCCAGTCTGAAGGAACTTGAGCTCTTTTGGAAATAGGAAAAGGCAAAAAGCCGTTAGAAACAGAACATAGAAGACCTGCAACAACTGGAGCAGAAGGAGGTTCAACAAAGTGATGTGCGTCCCACACTTTTCAGCTCTGCTGACCATTGGTCCCGGGACCAATGGTCAGCAGAGCCAATCAGGTCCAGACTGCACAGTCCTATTTACATACAGTACTCGGAATCGAGGCCCTTTCATTTTCTTGTCTTAAAGCTTATTTATTTTGAAAACAAAGAATCTGAAATAAAATAAGTCATTAACAGCTTAGGATTTATGGAAAAAGTGGGGCAGGTGTTATTTTATGTTCAAGTCATTTTTTTATCCCCACAATGGAAATCTTTGATAATGTCCAAAATTGGAGCATCTAGAGATTTCTTATTAAACATTGCGAGTTCACATCTGTGACCGTGTGATTCGCCATCGTCTCAGGCCTGAATCACATGGTTGATAACCTGGTCCAACATCCTGAATCACTTCAGAGCACCTTTACTGTCTTCTCTTTTCAAAGTGGAGCACCTGGTCTTCAGCTGAGAGACCACAATAGATCCGGGGCAGAGACACCAACGGCGTTACGTTGTTGACCCATTTCAGACAATGGGAGTTCTGGTTTATCAAGTGTGTCAGAACATTTGTGGGGGGGCAAAGGGAGGGGGGGTTATGATTTCCTATGAAAGGAACCTATTAAATGTTGTGTGGCAAAAATAATGGAGGTGAAGTTATTTGACAGTAAACAGTGTAAAACTGGACTGAACAGAACTTGATATGGTGACTGAGATAAAACGTGGTCAAAATGAGTTTCATAATTCTGGACTGTGATCCACAACAATGGAGTTTCTTGTTAAATTAGCCTTTTCTATTATACCAAAATTCCCAGAACCTCAACAGTATTATTTAACGTTAAGGAGACGCTGACTGAAAAACAAAGTATTTAATAATTTCAATGTTGCTTTTATTTGAGGCTAAACGCCTCAACATGACTTTGTGCCGCTGAGAAATAGCTAACATTTTCAACTACCTTCAGTTGCCTATTTTAATTTTCAAATATACTTTAATATGCACAGTTGATCTAGTCTTAATGGTACTAAAAAACTAATATTTAGTCTTTGTCTCAACTTTTGAGGTGGTACCAAGGAAAATGAATGGTGCTCCTAGATCTGATTACTATATGATGAATTATTGACTTTTAATTTTTTTAAAAACAGGACCAAGTTTGAGAAGATGAAACACATCAGTTATGAGAATTAAGTTCCTACCTTCGATAAGAATAAAACTACATAACCTCAGAGTCCTAATGTAAATTAGTTACTTTTATTGATTCTACAATGGTTTGCAGATATAGGTATTCACACACTTTCTTACATCACATCTACAAACTTCAATATTTTTGTTGACATTTTATGTATGTAAAAGAGCAACACAAATTGTAAATTAAAAAAAAAAATCAAGCATAGCTAACTGGTGGCTGAGGATATCTATTTACTAAACAAAGTCAATCTGTAAGTCATTTTACCTCATGAATCAGCTGTTCCCCGAAGGCCTGGGAGATTTATTATGCATCTCTAGTGAATGAACAGCATCATGGAGCAAAGCAGGCGGGTCAGTGAGAAGGTTGAGCTGAAGTTTGAAGCACGGTTAAGTTACATGAAGGCATTTGTACTTTGGACAATGTGGGCAGGAGTCCAGTCCTGCTGATTAATTCAGGATCTACATGCAGCTCGTCAGCAGAGGAAAGCATCGAACTCTAAGGTATCATGATGGACAGATGTGCCAAATTTGGACACAGTGAACCGACACCAGCAGATGATCAGCCTCCAAAATTCATTGCAAAATATGGCCTCTCAAGATACTTTAGAGAAATAATAGCACTCCATTTATGCAGAAATAAGCAACACGTTTCTGTGCTGATCCACAACAGATTACCAAAACACTGTTTTTGAACTGATCCCTCTGTGTGTTTCTGTATCCATAACGGTTTTCTCTCAGGTGAGACTGAAGCAAAGGTCTGTTTTTAGCTGGATCTTCACCTACAACCTTTCAAAAGCAAAGTCAGATATTTCTTTTAGTTTATTAAAAAGCTACATCTGCCTCACATAGTACTTTTATTGTCAATCAGTTAACAGACCAGATGGAAATAGAAACAAACATTCAGGAGAAGAAAAAGAAAAGGAAAAGAAATCAAAACCATCATTTTGAGTTTAAGAAATACTTAAATATAGAGTCTCTGTTTGCTTTATTTTAAAGATTTTATTTCACTTAGATGCTGTGCAAATAGGTCGCGAACTACTTATGTTAGTCTTACATTGCGCTTTAATCCCTTAAATGTACATCAGCAGCAGCATTGCACTACTTTTTCTGCATTATATGACTATAAAATTGGAACAATGATGTATTTAAGTACACATTGCTTTCATGCTAAAAGTTTTAAGTGACTATGGAAGCTTTTTGGGAACTCTAAACTAGAAAAAAATAAAATCACGCCACCTCTCCGCCCAGGTGAAAGATAAAAGCACACGAGCACCTGTTGCTCTGTCAGGAACACGGACTATCGCTTTGATCCGTTATGCCCTCATCCTGGGTCGCCTGCTGTACGTACGTATGTCTATATTTGTACATGAGTGCGGGCAAAACTTTGGAGGCTTGTTTTGATCTGCTGGTGCACGGCTGCTGTTATCAGCTGTCATCAGGAGTGGAGATGTACAACTTTGCTCTGTTAACTTTGAAGTGGCTTCCTGGTAGAGCATGTATGCATGTGTGTGTGTGTCTATGAATTTAGAAATAATCAGCTTCTAAAACCTCAGAACGTGACTGGAATAAAGACAAGACAAGGAAATATGTGTTTCTGTCATTGCTAATAAGCTCTCTGGCGCATAAAGGCCTCTTTATAGGAGGAGAGACTGGCAGTGTCTAGCAAAGACTGTATCTGTACGTGCATGTGAGTGTGACAAAGAGGTAGAAAGTGAGAGGTCAGCGCTGCCTGGCACTCAGCTGCTGAAGCCTTCTCTTTGTGTGGAGCAGAAAGAGCCACTGAACAAATGACACAAAGACAACTAAAGGCTGACAAAAGACAGAGTCTGCAAACAGATGTTGCCTCAGCTGATTTTAGGGAATCATTCAAAACCACAACGAAACCGTTTTAAACGCCAGTTCCTGAGAAACACTGCTGCTGACACCGAAAGACAGGTTTAGCGTCACGACATATGCTAACTGCTAGCTATTATGTTCATTTTACAACCAGGCGGCACAGAAAGCATTTGTTACAACAGTGAGAGATTTTTTTATTTTTTGTTTTGGTATTATAAAACATGGGTCATAAACATAAAAAATGTTCACAGCTGAAATTTCTCATTTCTTGTTGTCACTATTCTTAGGTACTACTTTTTGCAAAAACAAAAAAAACAAAAAGGCTCCCAGGAAAAGTGAAGCGATATGATGCATAAATTTGCAAACTAGAGTTTATGATTCAAGCTGAAGTCATATTCAGACACGTAGTTCTAATGTGGTTCCTAATGCTCGTCGGTTGCGTCAGTGGATGGATGGAGTGAGCAGACAGCATTTGCATTGTTCACTAAAGCCAGCACACAAATAGCAGGAATGAGTTATGGCAGTGTTTTTCTTTACAAAATATTTTTTACTGTGGCAAACCAGACAAGCCAGCTTTATTTATATTGAGTGGCACATTTCCAGCAACAATTCAAAGTGCTTTACATGATTAGACGGAACATAAAAGTAATGGCAAAACGGTGACAGATTGAAGGGCAGACGAGAATTTGACGTTCCACTTGTAATGAAAAGCCAAACGCTTGAAGAATAAGTGAAAATTGCGCATGATTCCCCTGCTCTAGTTTTGGGTTTTAATAGGTCACTAAATTACCAAGTCTTCTAGTTAAAGAAGTCAGAAAAGGTGTGTAGAGAAGGGAAAACTTTGACAGCATTTTTAATGTTTTGGAGGATTTCTTAACTAAACTTTTCTAACCTGCAATCGTTGACCTTTCCTCCACTATTATCAGACGCAATTGATTTCTTCTACGGAGTCACACTGGAGAGCACATGCAATGGGTGTCTGCAACATTTCTCACGCAAATTGTTTACAAGGTTTTAAAAGCAGTTGGGATTTCAAGGAAACTTTAATTATCCTGCCGGTCTCCAATTACTAGAAATGTCTCTTAAACTTGACTTATAGTATATTAATCAAACCCAACTTATCTGAGCTTGCCATAAACGGAACTCTTTTGTTTTTTTGGGTTTTTTTTAGAGATTTTTGTGTCATGCCTGCAGATGTTTTGAAGAAAGAAAAAAAAACATACAATTTATCTTGATGATTAATGAAACAGCACTTCACTTTGATGCTGTTCTCTCCACCACAGCTATGTATGAGATGAAATGTTGATCACTTTCTTGTTCGCATACTACATGAGTCGTTTTTCTTAATTGATTCAAATGACTCTAGGGGGAGAACGAGTGATAATTTTTCACGGCAAGCTCAGTCAAGTCAGTTTTATCCATATAGCTCACTGCCATCGAGAACAGCCTCTATTCTGGTGATAAAGATCCTACAAGGAATGTTCCTGCAAGCAGGAGTCTTGAGTTCATCGCTCTGCAATGCACATGTACGTTCTTTAAAAAGACAAGGTCTGACAACGTATTTAATGATGTGTTACCAAGTTAAAATAAATACACGACGCTCGGTAGGACGCTGCACCTGTGCAGATAAAAACCTAACCTTCATCCCCTCACGACGAAGAGATCCATGTTCTCACCATGACTAAAGCTGATGATGGCGATGCAGAAACCTTCCATACGTTTAGGAAAGTTATGTAGATTTTGAATTTTAAATTTGTGTGACATTGTTATCATATAGCATGACCAAGAATGCAGAACAGAAAAGGCAAAGTTACTGAGTGGGCAGTAAAGTCAGTCACCGCTTCGCATTCAAACGAAGCCCATCAAATCCTGTAGTACTCGAATGGCCTTAGAAAGCTGTGAAACTGTGAAGGAGTGCATAGTGATGAAAACAGCAATCAAACCCCCATGAGAGTATAATTGCAATAAGATGCACTCCTCCTATGATGACATAATGAGTTTCGCCTCAAGAGAAAGTTCCTACCAGGAAACAGGAACCTAGGAAGACAGATGGAATAACAAGAAACAACAAAAAAACCCAGAACCCAGGATTTCCCAAAGACATGGTGAAATATGAAGGTGTTGGTAAACAGACGTTCCTTTTGATCAGATGCCAAACTAATCAAAATGTCAGCATATCGGTGTGCAGTATTTTACCGCATTCATTATTACATCAGCCATTAGCTGGCAGCCAACAACGGGGAGTGAAGTGCTGCCATAAACCATGGCACAGACTCTACAGTGCCTTCAGAACGGCTGTAAAAATCAACAGCCGCAGTTCGTTCCAGAGAGGTGAGACTCTGCAAGACTCGTTACCAGTTCCTCTGTAATTTGACACACCTCCGCCGTTTCTTAAGAATAGCTACTTGAAAATTTAATTTTCCTTAAATACTTTTCGCTTAACACTTTAGCAAAACACATTTGCGTATGAATCAATTTACAGGTTAGAATCTAACTTGTGTTTTCCAGTTGTTTACACAGTTATAAACTGAAATTCATTTTACAGGCTTGAAGCGTTTTTAATTAGCAGTTCCTGATATTTCTGGACACAGTGCATTTTTAATTATACTGTCATTTTTATTGTGCTACAATACTATTTCTGAGACATGCTGCTAGTATTTATTTCCCTTAGAACATTTCACATCTTGGTCTTTATGAATTTTCAGATTTTATTTTCAAAATTTGTTTACACGTCAACATAACGGGTACCAGATTTGTGCTTCGGTCATAAATATGTGAGGTTCAAACGGTTTAAGCAAAGATTACCGTAATCCTTCTGAAAATGGTCATGAAAAAACTGACGTTTGAAAGCTGGAAGCTTGCAGGGCAACTGCTTCACACGACACCAAAAAATTCGAAGCAAAACATACGGAAATATTGAGACTTATAAGCAACCTTGAATCTGTGAATACATTCCCTCTCAAACCTCAGTCTTTCATCTTAGGTAAACCAAAACCTTTCCAAAGTAGGATTTATCCACCTGGTACAAACCTAACACTGGGAGAAACAAGCAAACATGTATACCAAATAACTTAAGCTGTTCTGTCAACATCAGGATTTATCATTTGGAGGAGGATCTGTAAATGTCATCCTCCAAATACTCTTTTTTTTCTTGGAACCAGAAAATAAAGATATTTTGGCTAAATGAGCCGTCTTGTGCAAGCTTCTTCTAGGAACAGAAATTAAATGCCTGTGGGTGGGGGGGGGTGTTTAACCTCGAATTTATGGATTAATTTAGTAACTTTCAGTCCAATAAAGTATACATAAGTAAAAAAAAATATATCACAGCCTTTTGAACAGTCTCAAAATCCTCAAAAGACAGCAGGGAGAAGGAGAATGAAGCCACAAAAACAAAACCGTTGCTCAGGCAGCATCAGCTCATATTCCAGGGACTTTCTGGAAGTTTAATCAGCTCAAACGAAATGAAATTGCGCAATGAGCCGGGTCTCATTATTAGAGAGAAACCTATAACGAGCAGGTGAAAATCTTTACCTTTACTTGATAAAGACCTAATCTAGAATATATAGTTGTAACCAGATATTTACTGACACTTTTTAAAAACTGCCTGACATTAAATGAAGCCAAACATTATGCTGTTAAGTGAGAATAATTAACATTTGCCATATTTCAATTGCCAACAGTCAGCATTCTGTTAAAGAATTTCTTGCAGAAAACCCAAAGTAGGAATGGTAGTGTGGTAATAGTACTGATAATTTTCAAATATTGGAGAATATTTTTCCACTGTGAATTATGATTGTGTTCAAGGTTTGAACAAACTACAATAGATTTAGTATCTAAAAAAAGAAAAAGAAAAAAAAAGCATCAGACAGATGGATTGTAAAGTGTGAATCAGTGAGAGGAGGCGACCAGGATGGACTGAATAAGCCGTTTGTTTGTCTGTTGTCCTGCCTGGCCTTGCTTGGTGCTGGGCGCCTGGCTTCCAGGGCATCTCCCTTTCACAACGACCTCTGCCATCGTCGCATTGGCACTTTTTCGCTGCTGTGGGAGCGACTCTAAAGCGTGTGTTTATCTCGACCTCTGGAGCGCTCGCTGCAGGCCCGATGATGCAGGGACTGGGGAAGACGGAGAGAGGAGAGCAGGGACGCGACATCGACCTGGCGTCGATGAGATCCACCATGCCAGCCAGCGGCCCACTGCAGGTAAGTGCGTCCCAAACACGGAGCAAGTCGGGTGAATAAGAGAAGTTTTCCTGCTTTGCGCTGCGGCGCTTCTTCACTGCATTCCCCCTGTTTTTACGTTTCCTTCTCCCTTTTCTCTCTCTTTGTCGCTTCCCTCCTGGCATATCTGTCCCTCTGAATCACTGCTCCCGTCTTGGCTACGCCACGCAGCTGTGGTATGTCCTGCGTAAATGAGAGCTGAGGATCAGAGGGTTGCCACTTGCCTCTTTAAGGTTTAGGTCCAGAGTCTGGACACTGTTCTGAGACAGAGACGTGATCGCAGAATCAATCAAATATCTATTAGGACCAAGGCGTGAAGGTTAATAATGGATTCTAATGGAACCATTGTAGGTTTTAGGAGCAGGCGAAGAAGAGAAGGTCACTGACAGGATAAAAATCTGACACAAAAGGATGGAGAGTTTACTATATCACAATGACAACAGCAACAAATTTAATGTGTATATTTATGACACTTCTACCTCCAACACAGTTATTTGTTTGTGATGATTCGTGATACACTGACAACCTGTCCTACCTGCCTAATGACTGCTGGAGATGGACACCAGCAAAGACATAAATAAAGACAACAGATGGCTGGATGGATAATGAACAGAGTTATATATAAGCTAAACATACTGCAGTCTGATTTGGCATGTACACTTTCTAGATCCACTCAAACCTGCCAGCCATCAATTAATGAAATGACACAACCAGTCCAACTCTAAACACGTATCCACGTTTGAGTGAGTCACCCTGTATGAATGAACCTTATTTGTGCCGACAGCCTCAGTAAGAAAGGGAAACATTGTCCTTTGTAGCATCAGGAAGCAGCTACAGAGAAAGCAGAAGCTCAACACCTCACAGAGGAGCTTCTAGCCACAATCTGCCGTCTCTTATGTCTGTTGCGACATATGGCTTTGCACAAAGATGTGTGGCCAAGTCCTCGCCGCAACTATTCACCGCTGGTGGCTTTAATATCTGTCGACAGATGAAATGAGAAGCATATAATCAACACTGAGGCTGAAATGAGTTTGTGTGGGAGTGAGCATCTAGGGCATATCAAAATGTATATCCTGTTGGATAACCAAGACTGTTTGATGCCTCAGCCATGCGAACAGATGGTAGCTACTGCATCTTTAAAGACATTGTGATCATAATGTATGTGTGATAATAAATGCCAGTGACAATGCGCAAGAGAACTATCTTAGTCCCAGCTATGTAAAGACTAGATGTGGTTTCACCTACAAATTCAAACCTCTGCTGATGTTGTACAATAACCGAAGGGTCTGAAATTAATAGCACGTCGACTCAGACTGTGAGGCTTTACTATTAGACATTTTTTTCTTCATTTCACATGGCCGCAGTGCCATGACGTAATTCCTAAGCATTTAACCTTAAATCCCGTTTAGCTGTGATCCATGATAACTGAACCTGGGATAGTTCATTTGAACTCCTGAGTTTTTCATCCGCCTGTGTGTGTAGCCATCATGATGAATCTATTTCCATGGTGTGAAGGCTTTGCACCTCCAAGTCGCTCTCTATGTATAGCGCACGGCAGCAGTGTGTGGAGTGCTGATAAAGACTTAGAAATAATCACATGGCCTCCCAAAGCACGAGAGTCAAGTTTCGATGTTAGTAAAAAAGAGAACACTCCGAACGCATGTTCTATGTTTAGAAGCAATACTGCGCTTTTTATGATACCATCTCCTATCTGCTTTTGTCAGTCTTTTTATTTTAAATGACTTTTGACATAATGTGTGGCTTTTGAAGCAACCAGCTTCTTTTACACCGATAAAGCCGTAATCTGGAATGAGAATTTAGATTATAGATTTAGATACGCAAATAATTGATTCATTATCCTATGGAGAATCTAAGAAAAAAAAAAAAAGAATTGGTCAATAATATTTACGTCTATAACCTTTTGAATCTTGTTGGCACAAGTCAGTACTAGAAATACTGAAAGCGACAAAAATAGAACTAGTAAATTCACCAAATTCCTTAGTTAATCCTTCAGGTTTTCTCTGTTTATTTTCCCCATAGGCACATGTAATCAGGTCTGTGTATTCATTAGTCATCCCACCCAGCTCCTCAGTTCAGGCCTCAAGTCAGCTGCAGGTCACTCTGATTTCCAAGAACCAGAACAAAGTTCTTGTTGGCCAAGGCATTTGAAAAACTCAGGTGCAAAACTCCTGGAAAGTCCTCATGTTACCCGTCTTCCAAAGCATTTAATTATAAAAGCTGTCAGATGTTGCACAGAAACAAAATATGCAAGGTATTCAAGTTAGATTATCAACATATCATCACATCAAAGATGATTCTCTTAATCTGACGTAGAAACTAAACAATCCCATAATATTATTTTTATTTTCCCAAGTGAGAACAAACAATAAGCTTAAAGTAATGGGAAGTTGCAATTCTTCAGTTGCTGAAAAGCATGGAATGTCTTTCAACTTGAAAGCCACTTGACTGTCCAATGCAGGCGGTTTAGTCATATAGACAACAGGACTTTGATCCAACAGCTTCTAAGGTAGTTCCAGGAACTTTTTGTTCACCCTAAAACCTCTGAGGTCCCACATAAATCAGTGTGGATGTATATCCCCTGTCCTAATGTCAAGGTATAAACACAACTTTGACAACTTAAATCCCAGCAGCCTTTCCTGTACGGCAGTCAGACTCGGTTCTTCAATGTAAACAAGTCTGAACTGGTTAGTCAGTGACTATCAGATAATGGAAGAAGAGAGGCCACTGTTGGGCAAGTCTGCACAATTTAATATTTATATGTGTTATTACATTCATTTTCCATTCCTACATCATACTGCAAAACTTAACGTGGGTTTGTGTGCGTGTGTGTGTGTGTGTGTGTGTGTGTGTGTGTGTGTGTGTGTGTGTGTGTGTGTGTGTGTGTGTGTGTGTGTGTGTGTAACTGTTACATTCAGGCAAGGGGTGTGAAGTACAAGAAGCTGTGCAATTGTCTTTGCGATTCTGGAAACTTTTGAGTGTAATCTTCAAATGAGATGAGACTTTAAACTCTTATAATGACTGACATTCTGACAACCCATTCAGAACATTACCTTTAATTTGTAAAAAAAAAAAATAAAATAAATGTAAAAGTATTATTTCCCCTCTTCCTAATAAAATATCTTCTACTTTGTTAGCCAATAAAACACACTGATGTTTGCTAAATACGAAAACATTCAAGAGGTGTAAATCCTGTTGCAAGGCACGTCATGTGATCAGTTTATATTTTAACAAACAGATCAGACACAGGTTCAGAACATGGCTGGGTGAAATTCATTGCCACCATCTGGGGAGAGCAAACACACACCCTATGACACATTTTCATTTTTGACCCGTTGTTTCACTTGTTTTCCATGCAGTAATTTAAAAACTGAAATTAAAAATGATAGTACTGTCAACTCCGATTAGCTGCATTTATGGTGACCAGTTAAGCTTAATCAAAAATGGTTCAACTTTTAACAGCTGGAAAGCAATAGAGATGTTAATGATTACCGGGTGCATCTGATTTAAAAATTTTTACTTTCATTTCAATATGACTCATCATTCTGGCAGCATGTGGATTTTCTTCCATCTTCTTTTTATCTATTGTGTGTAGAAAAGTTGCACTCTGGAGTATTCATATTGCATACAGTCTGACAACATACTGATTTAAAAGCCTCATAGGACTTTTCGTGTGTGTTTGGGATTGTTGTCCATTTGAACCACCCAATTATGTTATGTTCATAATCTGAGATGAAATTGACAATTTTTTAGGTAATTCCTGTGCCCTACTCTTCCATTTTTCCCCAATAAAAGCCCATAGCATGCCGCTTCCATCCACTATATTCAACTGCTGGTACATGATTGTTAAGTTTGAAAGGCTCGTCTTCAATTGTCACAGATACCAAAGTCTTTTTCTTGTTTGATTGCAAAACTTTCATTCAAGGAGAGTTTAGCTTTTCAATGTGGGCACTACCAATTTAGGACAAGTGGCAGCTTTGAACAGGCAGTTCACAAATATTTTTTCAGAGTTTGTATGAGCCCAAAAAAGCTTAGATTGACTGATACTACAGAGTGTCAGATATAAACAATTAAATCATGACCCCCGTCTCCCTGTCTCTTGCTCTCCTTCTTTCTCGTAAACTCATAATTACATTGTCAGGGTGAAAAAGAGCAGTTATCTGGCTCCACTATTGTCACCACAAACTCTGCTTCCTGGAATCCTGTTTTCAGCTAGTGACAGACTCATTCTGCTCTCTGCATGATATAGTTTATGATGACAGTAATGTCAAATTAAGTTAAGTGGCTCCTCAGAGCATAGGAATAAATCATTACGAGCGGAGTTTGGACTGAGAGTTTTGTGCCACGCTTTTTCGTCTTTGTCCACTTCGACCTAGTCGCGCTTGCCAAGAAGCAGCAGGAAGCCCCTCTCTAACGCCTGAACTGGCTCGCTGGGACTCTACAACACTACAACTCAAGTATGCATGCACACACCCCAGCAGATGCACATAAATCACAAACACACACTAGGCCTGTAAAGTTAGCCTCTCTCATTCACTGTCGAGCTTGTCTGAGGCACTTTTATGACTCCTTATGTACTCTTCTCTTAAAAAAAAAAAAACATTATTGAATATACGCATTTCTTTCAGGTAAATATTTTATCATTAAACAAAGAGTCCATG
This sequence comes from Micropoecilia bifurca, assembly GCA_903067075.1. Lineage (NCBI taxonomy): Eukaryota > Metazoa > Chordata > Actinopteri > Cyprinodontiformes > Poeciliidae > Micropoecilia > Micropoecilia bifurca. The sequence continues at coordinate 26,626 of CAEGAF010080372.1, read as the reverse complement.
CATGTAGTTCGGATTCGAATACAGAACCTCTTGCCGTTTCCTTTCTGAACTCATTTCATAAGAAGTGGTACTAAAATAAGAAGTAAAATTTATTGCAATTTTCCTCGACTTTCTCTAGGAAATGTGTTGCCATTTGCTTGGTTGTTGGGCTTATGTGTTTGTGTTATGACTGAGGTCACTCGGAGGTAAATGCAGACCTCTTTCTATCCGTGTTTCCCTGCCCTTCGGTCACTGGATAAGACAAAGTGAGTGTCTGTGGGAACAAACCCAGACCTCATTTTTTTCTGCTTTGTGTTGCATGCATGTCTCGCAGCTTGTGTGTGGATGTAAACAAGTGTAGAAGTATACATAAGTATGTTTAAAAAAAGGAGTGCAGATTTAAATTACAAGTTTTGGAGGCAGATGTCGTGTCTAATCAGAGGTACAAAGGGCATAATGGAAGTTTAGAGAGCAAATTTGTGGTATACATTTGTGGAAAAATGAGAAGAACTTGTGTCCAAAACTGGATTGTTGCCAATCCAGAGGCGTAATGTAAGATTTTCCAGAGGTATAAAGATCTAAAGTTGGGGCAAAGCATTAAGGAATTGCTTACAGCAGTGGTTCAGGCTTATATCATCTAGCTATTGTCAATGAAGCGCCTCACTGCGTCTGTGGTGCTGATGGAGCTAGCGTTAGCTTCATCACAGTGAGATCAGGCCTACAGTGGCACAAACCCACTGTTATTTATACTTATTAATTCTTCTTTGCGTGAATCCACAACAGAATTGGAAGTCAGAAATTATTGTTTCATGCACAATCCACAACCGTTGTCTATCAATGCAATCATGACTTTAGAAAGGTTATGAATTTAAAGTCCGAGCTTTAAAATGATTTGGATTATATTTATTGAGCTCTCATGACCATAAAGTACAAGAAATTATTTCTGTTGCATGCCATAGAAAGATTATATAGACACACTTGTGTTGCACTTTCAGCATTTCCTATGCTTAACAGATGCTTTTTTCAGTATCACATCTGCCTGTGCAAACATCTAAACATTTTATTTATGGGCCTCTGTGGACTTGAATAAATAGCCATACCGATGTTTAGTTACCTCTACTGATCTCAGCAGTCTGACTGTATTGGTGAATCACCTTCACAGTGAAAACAAACATCCTTGGCCTCTGTTGGGCAAACCACAAAATTTTTTTTCCACAAGTAAAGCAGTAACACAAAAGCATATTAAGCAACTGGAGCCACTAAACAGTAGGCCTCCATAAGATATGTTATTGCTGCAGCTGGACCCCAGGCTGCTACAGTGCTGGAATGCCGGGACCAAGTTAATGAACTGGTATTAATAATTCAGTGCTGAAGGGCTTTCTCAAGGGGAAATTATAGCAGTGGTTTCAAGATCTTTAGTGTTTGAGATAATTATGTAGCTCTGTGATCGACATGGATGCTAATCATGTAAATTCCTAATATTAGATTAATTGTTGGAGTTTATTTGCACGTAGGTCTTTTTCAAGTTCCAGTTTGGAAAAAGAAGGAACAGGAGAAACGTAGGGTAATCTAGACTGATAAGTTGAATGTATTGTTGTTGTTTTAGCTTCAGTGGTTTTGACTAAGAAACGGAACAAGCAGGATCATCCATCCATTTTCTTTACACCCTTTTTCCCTTGGTGGGGTCAGGAGGGTTGCTGGTGCCTCTCCAGCTGATGTTCTGGGTGAGAGGTGGGGTCACCCTGGACAGGTCACCAGTCTGTCGCAGAGGCCAATTAACCTGACAGTCATGTTTTTGGACTGTGGGAGGAAACCGGAGTACCCGGAGAAAACCCACGCATGCACAGGGAGAACATGCTAACTCTATGCAGAAAGACTGGGGCCGGGAATCGAACTCAGAACCTTCTTCCTGCAAGGCAACAGCTCTACTAACTGCGCCACTGTGCAGCCCGGAATAAGCAGGATCATCAATAAGCAAAGAAATTATCATGATGGCAAAGTACCAGAAAACCAAAATAAAATCTGAGATTTCAAATTATCTAGATTACCATATGTTACATGTCCAGTGATGAACATAAAGTACAATAAACTATTTCTGTTTTAAGCTACAGAATAACACATATGCTTTGACGTTGTTTGTGACCCAGAAAATTGTTTTGCTTAATGTGTGTAAAGTGGATCTTTACAGGTGGGAATTATAGGAATTATCTTGACTGGGTGCATGTGTGCTTTCTAATATGTATAAAAGGTATGTTTTAATGTGAAGCAGCATGTGCCCACATGTATAGATGAGCACCAGGCTGGAAGAGTTGCATTTGTGTGCATGCAGAAGAAACTTCTTTACCTGAAGGAATGTTCACAGTAGACATTTATACAGTTAGTTGTGTATGCATAGTTGTGTCCTATAGGTCCAATATATGCGTTTTTCTCCTGTAACATATGTTCACAAGGCAAACACAGTCTAAAGTATATGTACACATAATGAAAAGAAAATCTTAAACCCGGATCTATGGTTGATCATGTCTGACTGGTTGAACCAGCACAGGTTACTCTTGTAAAACCTTTCTTCTCTTTGTCTCCAACTGTCACATTTAAAGTACAGGAAAGTAAAGTCAGCAGTCATTGAAACCAAACTACAGTACAGTACACATCCAAAGTCTACACCCCCTAGTTAAACTGTCAGGCCTTTGTGATGTAAACAAATGAGACCAAGATAAGCTCATTTGAGTAGGAACGTCACCTTTAATGTGCGCATCGAACGGCCGCGTTCAAGTTCACGTTAAGCAAGAGCTAAAACGCACCTGGTCAGTTAAAGTTCCACTTATTAATAGCAGATACATCTAATTTGGTTTGGAAGGTTTTTCTTGACATCTTCATGCCCTTTTTTTATCTCACAGCAAATGTCAGGAGGAGGGATTAAAAGGATTTGCAAGTTAAGCGACAAAACACAGTGAAGATAGATATCAAGTGGAGAGAATCTAAATGCTCCACAACGCATTTTAAAAGTCAAGCACATGAACTTGTTAACTTGCGTTGCATATTGTCCTGCAGCCACTGGTGCAGAATTCTTGGAACTCGGGAAACGGGATAACTCTCACTCACGGGAAGCGAATGCTGCGGACGGTGATGAAGGCCGGGGCAATGAAAGCCAGGAAGTCGCTGGGAAGAATGTCCTGTGACGTCACTCGAGTTTGACGGCCTGAGCGGAGGTTCGAACTCCCAACATCTGTGGGAAAGAACATCTCTGTGGAAAGAGTAGCACCAGAAAATTAAAAGAAAACCACTCTAAAATATCACTTTCTCATTTCAGGAGTTCTCTGTTCTTCTCATAGCACATCTCCTTTTCTATCCAAAACATATCCACTCAGTGTTGCTGTTTACACTAAATCACACACACAATTAGTGTGCCCATCCTAAAATCCACTTGTCTTGTTTGCTTTGGATACAGCCAACTGTAAATTGAGATTAAAGCGCGGCAGTTTGTCTTTTTTAGGTCACTGGATTTTAAATCAGTCAAAACCTCAAACGCTGTTGGGACTTGTTTTCTAACCGCAGTGTTTGCCAAGGCACTCAAAAGCTCACATGACTCAGGTCCTTTGATCCTTTAATGATTTTTAAAGGCTCAGCACCTACAGTGTGCCACACAGAGACAAAGAGGAAACATGCACATACTTTGGAAAAAAATATGTACTTGGAATGGCTATCACGTTTGTTGACTGTGCAGAAACGTTACTTTGTAAAAATATTCATTCCCCCTTAACCTTTTTTCCTCATGTTAAAACTCAAACTTTGGGATTGTATGTCACACCAAAACAAAATATTAAATTGTTCATATAAAAGACATCATCTTTTGTTTACAAATAATTTGTGTGCATTTTTGTTCAGGCTAATCTTAACTAAAGATTAAAGTCTCAATATGAAACCACTTTCAGGATGTTTAGGGTTAGATTACTTATGTAATTGATGTAAATGGGATTTGTTTTTACAGTCCTTCAATAATGCTTTCTTCTTGCCACTTTTTCACAAAAGCCTGATTTGTACAATAGTTATTTCAGCATTTCTTTCCCCACTTGAGCTGTGGATCTCTGAAGCGCCTTTAGCATTACCATAGGCCCACAGTCTGCTTCTCTGATACTCTCCTTGCTTGACCTGTTTAAGTAAATAGCCACATCTTGGCTGATCTGCTGTAGCGCCGTACTCTTTCCATTTTCTGATGATTGAATAACCAGCACTCTGGGATGTTAAAAAGGTTTTAAAGCTCTTTTTACTGCTTTAAACGTTTCCACATCTTTGGTGAGTTTCTTAGTTTTCTTGATACTATTTAATAACTTATGTTCTCCAAAAATAAACACCTGAGCCATTTACAGAACAGCTGGATTTATACTGAGATTACATCACACAAATGTAAAGACTATTTATTAATAAAGGGAATTTTGTATGTATTTGGAGCACTTGATTTATATATCATTTCCCTTTTTTCAAAATCATGCACCATTTCTTTGTATTGGTTGAAATTTGCCAAGTAGTGTATTATACACCTCTTTTACAATGTTCACCAATGTGCCAGTCACATGCAATTCTTGAAAAAGAATCTAAAAAAAGACCTGCTATTCTTATTTTTATCAGACTGCTGCTTCACTTACTGAAACTGTATCTGACGCCAAAAGATTTCCCTGATGCCCGATGTAGACCACAGTTGTTTCAGCTTTGTGTTGGTTCTGTATAAAACCAAGTTGGAAAAAGTTCATTTAACAACCAGAGTGCAATTACAAAGCCATAAAACCCTTCTAAACATCCTCTCTGGTGGTCTTTGTTTATCCACACCGTTCACTCTGTGCAAACTGACATGTCTGTATCAACAGTTAAGTTTTCCAAAGATTCTTTTTAAACAGTCAGCGGTTTCAAATCCTGCTGTGTGTGATGCTGCAAACACACACCGTTTTGAGCCAGATCTGCAAACACCAGCTGGAGATATTAAATCACCTAACAATGTTTAGAAATGTGGGTCCAAAGACTGTTTAAAAATTGAGTTGAAAATCCGGATTACAAATGTTTCTCTGTGTGACGCGCCGGGAAGCATCTGTGTATTAAGAAAGTGAAAATTAATGGCAAAAACGGTTTCCCCTCCTGTCTTAATGGCCCATGGTGAAGTTCACTTTTTCTCATACAGTTTTACACAAAGAAGCTGCAAGATATCGAGGTTAAATCTGATCCTTCTCTTGGGGAAAACACTCCTGAACTCGAGGCCCTCTGTATCTGCCCTGATGGCTCAGAACTGTTGGGGCACAAAAAAGAGGATTATCAAGATTTTAAGTCTTAAAAATAAACTACCGTATTTCCCTGACTACAGAGCGCACCATACTATAAGCCGCACCTACATTTTTTTGAAGAAAAAACCCCCCAAAAAACCTGGAAGCTTACATGTACAAGCTGCTGGTATCTCCAACACTCACCAAAGCTGAACCGCGGTTTCGTTCACACCGAGTTTACGTGCAGCGACTTCGTTTCCCTCCTGTACTGCCAAATCGATAACCTTCAACTTAAAAGCTCCATCATATGAGTTTAAAGAAATTTCTCCGTAGTGCCTGCTGCTAGCATGTACTTGTTCTAAATGAAAACCAGAACCTTCTTCTTTGATTTCCAATTTTGACTTCCAATGATTCACTTTCTGCTAAAGCGCCCCCTGGCGGTTGAAAAAAAAAAAATCCAGGGCTACAAGCCGCATGGTTCAAAGCGTTGGAAGAAAAGTAGCAGCTTATTGTCCAAAACATATGGTAGAATTTATTAAAGTTTGTAATAAATTTCATAAAACGAATTGTGGGATTCGGGCAATGCAGTTCAGTAAACTAACATCTTTTAGTCCATCAAACATTTTCTTGTTTTAAAAATAATGTCATCAACATTAACCGAAATGAATTATATGTAGTCTGCAGGTTCAAAGAGCATAAAATATTGTCTGCCTATTTTACATTTTTTAAAAAGCAAATAAAGGAAACTAATACCAAAAAACAAGGCAAAGATTCAGATTTTGTGTGTTCTTCGTAAACTCACATGAGTTAATAGAGTTAAACATGATAATCTTTCTTATAAAATCATATAGAGACTGAAATGCACAAAGTTGAGCAGTGGTATCCAAAGTTTTTGCTTAAATTCCAAACTTACAATTTGGAGTGTTTCGTTTCTTGTTGTTGCTTTTCCTCTGCTAATCAATTAAATACACACCAGACATTTTAACGAAACAATTTAACGATTTAAGTAAAATCACTGTTACGGTAACAGAGACATTTTCAAGTAAAAACTACTTTTTTGGGGTCCTGAATACTTTAGGTCATTTTGAAATTTAAAAATCAAAAGTTCACCATTTGGCACATCGGTGCAGAGATTCAATGGACGGATGGACAGATTAAAAAAAGGCCACGTAAAGTTTGACGCAGGAAAATGTTCCTGCTTTTGAACACAAAACCTAAAAAAAAAAAATCATCGAAGTGACACTGAAAACGTTTGTTTATGATCATGTTTGTAAAGTTACCATGACAGTGAGCTGTGGGGCTGAGAACATTGCAAGTGCACACACTGCTGGCATATGATAGAAATCAAGATCCATCTGGCACAAACCCACAAGTAATGCCACACAGTTAAATACATGCGCGCGCGCGCGCATGCATTTAACTGTGTGTGCATTTAACTGTGTGCGCACACACACACACACACACACACACACACACACACACACACACACACACACACCCACAAACANCACACACACACACACACACACACACACACACACACACACACACACACACACACACACACACACACACACACGTCTAACATTTGTCAAGGGGTATTATGATCATATTACAGTATTTAAAATACGTCAGCCTCTTTCATAACATGCTCCTGCAGGATGACTGACGGAGAAGACCCAGGTGTTTATGGACTCTTTTTCCACACACATACAAACACACAAGATTAAAACATCAAAAGTTGATAATTGCAGTAAAATTATGACAAACTATCAACTTTTACTCCAAGAAAAGAGAATGTAAAACACGAATAAGGTGCTTTAAAGTTTAAAAGGCAAGAAAACTGAATTGCACATAAGGCACCAGTTTAAAGTGTGCGGAGTCAAAAGTAGTTCCTAAAATGGGCCAAAAACGTTTTTAAAAGATCAGATTAAATTCCTCTTCCTTTAAAGACATATGCACAGAGTGGGCTAAGCTAATCAATACCCAATGTTCTAAATAACATGAACCCACTCTAGGAGCAAATTACATTATCATTGTTTCTGCAACTTATGTAACATCGTAGTCGTAGTGTTGGATGGAAATGCAGTGACGACAAGGCGCGGCTGCTTCACACTGGAGAGCAAAGACTTGTGGGACTGAGTCAGTCTATGACTCTGTTATAATTGTTTATGCCCTTATGCTTTGGTTGGATCACAAATGTTTGTTGATCTTTGATGAGGTTACATAAATTAAGTAGTTTTTTTAAATGTCTGTTTTCATTATGTTTTCTTGTTTACTAAGGTTCACCTTTATGTAAGCAAGACTGAGCTAAGTAGTAAGCATCTCACTGTAACATAGCTTACATCTTGATAAGCAGATAATATTCTGAGACTGATCAAATTAAAGGAAAGCAGTATTAAACGGTGCAGTTATGTAATGTGTAAACGACATGGCTGCCCAAGGAAGTCCTGCAGAGCAGAAAGCAGCAAGTTCCAGAGTGAGGAACTGAAATAGGAAACTCAGTCATATCATGTGGCCCAAGTTGGAAAGGGCATCAGCTGATATCAGATCACAGCCAAGCTTCCTCTGCTGCTCTCAGATGGCAGATGGAGGCCGGGGTGGAAAAGAGAAAACGCTCCAGACGTCCGAGTTAGAAACCGATGCGCCGGTTAGCAGAAGGTTCCCTGCGTTCTTTCCCCGACTCTGGTCGCCGTAGAAATGGGACTGTGTTTTCTCTCGGTGTGGGGGGTCAGTGTTTCTTTAAGTGAGACTGCCTCACTGCTGGGGGTCTGACACAAAAGGTCACTGAAGGTTGGCAAGTTCATGATTTATTTGTTGTTTTTATTTCTCACACATACCCAAAAGTAAAATGAAAATAAAAGCTCTGCAAAATTAAAGCTGCCTTTTAAAGAATCTGTAATTATTGTAGAATATTTAACTCCAGATTTGTTAAGTTTATAAACCTACATTTATGGTTTTGTCATTTAAAAAGTTAATGTTGATCTATGATATTTTTTTTGTGAACAATTTGGAATATCATTCCACAGAAAAATCTGAGGAATCGCTCTATTCTCTAAGTGTTCACAAATACTTGGTTCTATGTTAGTGTTTAATTTTTCAATGCTGGCAAAAAGCAATTTAAAGGTTATGGAGGTTTTTCAGTGTTACTGGCTTATGTTGGAAACATGAGAGGATAACTCATCTGTTACCTCCTGTCTTACTTCAAAATAAGCGTCTCAATCATAGATTTAACATATCTGCCTTTATGTTTTGGGTCGATTGTAATAGCCTAAGTTAACATCACCCGACAATGTGTCATCTTGACAGCAACTAAACAGAACATCACAAGACAAAATTCACTTTGAGAAACTTTCAGAGAGTTTTTCTTTAAATCATGGGGGAAAAAATTACAAGATTTCATTCCATAAGTCGTGGTTACACACCTAATATTTATGTTTATCTGCATCTGTCTTTCAAAAAAGACCAGACCAATTAATTGCAATGGTATGAAAAAAATAGTTTCATCCTTAGCGATTTGTTCTGTTTTTGCCTTTTAGTTACTCTGATATAACTTTTTATAATGTCAGGTGAAACCAACTCAAATAAATACAAAATGTAGTTTATTTAAATTTTTTAAAGAAAAAAAAAAGCTATCCAAACCAACTTGTTAGGGAGAGTGAAATTAAGGGCCCAAATGCAGAAACCAGGCAATGTTTAAAAGAAACCAAGGTTTTGAACTGAAGTCCAGACTAATCTGGTTCAGATTCTGTGACATGATCATAGAAAGACTTTAAATGCTCAAAAGCCCTACAATGGAGTTGAAGTACAATAATTCTGCAAAACGGTGTGGGACAAAATTCCTCCATGGAAATGAAAGACTGGATTGTTGCTATTTAGTACAACAGATGACAATTGTTACAACCAAGGGCTGCACAACCAATCGTTGGGTTTAGGGATAATAAATTATTTCACATTGGGATAGATTGGTTTGGATTGTTTTGGTTTTCTTAATAATAATAATAATAATATTAATTTAATTTTAACATCTTGTATTTTCCAACATTTGCTTTCATATCACTCTTAGTTTAACTAATTTTAAAGCATAAAAAAGTAACGTGGACGTGGGCTTTCTGAAACCTCTCTATTTCCTCTTTGAGCCTCTGGTATTTCTCAGGTTTCCCATGTTCCTTCTTCTTGATTTGCTGTCTGTCACTTAGGAGTTCTACGTCAAGCATTACCACAATCTCCAGTTCGTTAACTGTGTTACCACACTGTATGCACTGCGCCTTGTTAGTAAATGCCAACAGCAATTTTTCAATTCAAAAGCAAGATATCTCGGCCAATGCCCAGTCAACACAGGATAGGAGCTGAAAAATGGCCACAAGATGCGACCGGAAATTCTGTGTACATTTCAAAAGGCAAAACAATTCTAGTAAAAGTGGGACCAATTAGCTAAATTTGGGATTTCTAGGATGCCTGTGACGTAGTCCTACGGTAAAGTTTGTGCCAAAATGCAAGCGCACAACACGCACACAAACTACGCACATTTGACATAACTTACTTTTTGGTTTCAGCACAAACTGCCTCAGTTCGTCATGGGAACACGCGGCGTTACTGCTTAGGTGTCATATCCGTCCTAGTTTGTTCATTTTCAGTGCCAAACGTTTTCAGATTTTCAGATATTAAAACAAAGCTATTTCTGGATTAAAGTGCGCCGGGAGGCGTAATGACATCATCAAGAAGACATTGTGCCAATTCTTCTTTTCCGATTTTTATGGCGGCTAGCAACGTTGTGCAAATCGAGTGTTTTCTATTAAATTAAATATTGTATTTTTGGTCACAGGTTTCTTTTTTCAGTGTTATTTTGTATACTTTTGATATAGGTTTATTTTAGCTAAAAGTAACTATCTAGCTTTTTTATGGTGGTGTTGTTTTGGTTGGTTGGGTTTTTTGTCTTGTCTACTTGTGGGCGGAGCCTGTGACTATAGAGGAGAGCTCTGGATTTGCAATGAATGCTGTGTGCTTTTTTTTTTGTTTTGTTTGGTTTCGTTTTATTAACCACCTTCTCCAACTTTTTTCACTTGAATATGAGCACAAAAACACCATCTAAAAAAAACGACACCATTGACCTATTATTTTTTGTAACTTAAAACCCGCATATAAAATTACAATTTTCATGTTAAAAATCAGCATTGTCATGCTAAAACTGTCAAGAGTGTGTGACGGGTAATTATTGTAACTTACATTTAGAAAATATTAATGAGGATCTGTATTTTTTCTTTAATCTTATTATTCACATGGTATTAAATATGGAATAGTCATATTATAAATGCAAATTATTCTGTTTACTTTAACCCCACTGTACAGTACTTTTTTTATTTTTTGTTTTATACTTCTTTTTTATATTTAGTAATTTGATTGCCCGTCAACTTTGCTGCTGTTGTACAAAAATGTCTCCATTGTGGGACAATAAAAACTGCATTTCTTCTTCTTCTCCCTCTTGGTTAGCACTGCAGCCTCACACAGCAGGAAGGTCCTAAATCTTTCCGTGTGCCCTCTGCTTGTTTGTTTTTCTATAAATGTGTTGTCTTTCTAATAGTAGTCCACTTTAAAGTTCATCTTCTGTAAGAATTAGCATGTTCTACAGTGTGACCAATTCAGTCTTTTTTCTTTTAGATCAACACAGGCAGAAACAATGCTCGTTTTGATTCTCCATATGCATTCCTCCATCATATGGTTTTCAGCAGGGAGATCGACATGATAAATGCTTCTTTAAGAAGCTTGCATGATAGAAATCCTCCCTCAAAGCCAGGTCACATTCCATTCGGGAGGCTGAAGTAAATTTGAGAGCTCGACGGTCAGTAATGACGCATGTGCTGATCCATAAAGGCTTTCCAAGTCCTGAGTAGCTTTTATTCTGTGCGGACGTGATCCACAGAGTATTTTTCCATCTCTCGTGGCCTCTGATGAGTGAGAAGAAATAATAGCTCAAGTGCCTGAAGCGATGTACAAAAAAAAACAAAAACAAAGGAAAAATAATCACTTTTAGATCATTTTAAGATGCAGAGATGCAGCCAGAGCAAGTATTCAGTATTCGCACTCGTACTTTTCAGATGAAGCCTTTGCCGACCTCCTGCAGCAACATTACTGCTGTAAATATTGACCTATTTCCCTCCATCCTGTCGAGAGAAACAAAGGCTGAACTACCAATTTATGAGCACATTTTTCTAGATGAAGATAAGTGCAGATTAAGCATGATAAATGCATGCTTGCAAGTCTTACACTAAGTGAACGCACATGGCTTGTAAAAGTGCAGTGTTTTGGTTGTGATGCGTGTGTATTTTGGCAGCATGCCCAAGGCTGATGTTGATAAAGTGTGACCACGCGTCCCCAAACGGGGAAAAGATGGACGCGAGCCAGTATACATAAATGCCATTTTCTGAAAAATAGCTATTTCGAACGCTGGCTTTTTGAATCCCTTCCTCACTTCTTTGCTCCCAACCCAGTTGTTTCTCTCATACTTTTAAGAAAAAAACTAAAAACCACGGCACTTGTATTTATATGGCTTTGACAGAGCTGATTCTAGGAACTGCTGAATAGTTTCTTGGAGATTTACCCAGGCTGGACCAAACCTGTTCTGTAGCACAGGCTGAGTGGGGAGTCAGATTAAAAACTTTTAGCATAAGCCATAAACAAGTTGATATGTTTTAGATTACCCACTGAGAACACTTTAAACACGTGCAAACGTTATGTTTTTCGGTTTTGGCATCGGACATTTTAGTAGTTCAAAACCTGTTTTGGTTGGTCAGAGAACTCCAAAATATTCATATCAGTTAATTATTTGATGTCAAAGTTCACGTGGAAAATCACAGCTTTAATGCAGCAGGAAGTGTGGCAAGAGTGAAAGTAGTGTTGTAGCTGCGGTGTTGCAACACTGCGAGGAAGAAATCGCATCACATGATCTCTGCTGGCAGAAGCCATGTGTTTACATCCTGCGTGCTGCTCGTGTCCCTTTTTGTTTGCCGGTACTGGAATATTTCAGAAAGGAGTGTAAAAGGAATGTTTTTTCATAAAAAAAAAAAGATCCTGCCTTCAAAGTGGCCAAAGATATTAAAAATAATAAAGCTTTTAGGACCGAGTGAGTTTTGGTTTGTCTGCTGTCATGTTGAAAGACATTTTTTAGCACCGTTCTATACTACGGTCTTTGCTGTGGTGGGTAGTTATTCTGCATTTGAAAATGGTGCAAACTAATGCTTAGAATAGTGGGGGACCAATCAGATCCCACTGTCATTTTGAGTTAAGTCATTTTGAGTTAAGTGTTTGTTAGATGTTACCTCACAAGGTCCAACTGAGCATGATCTTCTTTCTGCGCAATCACACAACCTTCAGATGAAGTCAGGGATCTTCTCAGCAAACCACTGCCTCCCTTCTACCTTTTGCACAACAAAAGGAAACATGTCATATTTCTGGCTCAGCAGCTGCCACAAAGTATGCCCCATAAACTGGAACATGGCAGCCCCTAAATTCAATTTCAATGCCATCCAATCCCATGACAACAAAAACGAAGAGATTTCTACGTTGTGTTGCCTTGACAAAAAGCTATGAAGCTTCGAATGACGTACACATATACATTTGAGGTTTGTTTCCTCAAGAGCGCCAGGTTACGGGTTCCTTTTAAAATTGTATGTTGGTTTGTGGTAGCAGGAATGAAAACAAAAAGGAAAAGACAACAGTAGATGCTGCTTGTTTAATTTAAAGTTAGGTTATTTTCTTCTTATTTAAACAGAGAAAAGGCAGAGATTACAGTTTCCTGAAAAGCACACAAGACAAAAGTACAAGGTGGTTTAACTGTGTTAAACAGCTACAGTACATCCAGAATGTCAGCCCTGCAGTTTATTTTGGCACAGAGACATACATTACAGAGCAATGAGGTCATAAAGTACAGTGTGTCCCGAGCCTGTATATGATAATCTTTATGTATGTGATCCGTGGCTTCCTCTAGCTGTCTAAATGGCCCGAAGAAAAACACACTCACGATTTACGCTGCACTGACTCTACTTTAGGTACAAATAATTCAGTTGTGGTCTAAGATCTACAGCTCTGTCTTTACTACCTGTCATACGAACCTGCAGTTTAGTCTCAGAGGAAACAGGGGATAGCACATCCGCAGGGTTCCTGCCCCCAACACGTGCTGCGTGTCATAAACCAAAGGCTTATGTAAGGGTGTATTATGTTTTCTTGTCCTCTCAATGAGCTGCTTGTAAATAATCAAGCGGATATCTTTTCACACTGTCTGTATATAAAACTTTCCAGCTTCCCCATCAAATGATTCTCCCAGGGAGGTAAAGGTATTTGCATTACCACGTTTGACTGAAGTGCAGAAAGTCACTTGTTTTGTTTTGTCCCCCCAGCCAGCAGTTTAACAATGGCAGTTGATGGAGATGGAAACTTTTGTTGTTGTTTTAACTACAACAAACCGTTTCAGACTAAATGAAATGCACTTAGAATAGAAAATATTACGTACAACACAAAGTATTCAGCTTTTAAAATCCACACTTTCTGCATTCAGAACAGATCTATCCTACCGCTTTTACTTACCGCTTTGTGCAGCTATATCTGCTTTTAGTAAGTCTATTAAACTTAGCTAAATACAGCAAGTGCTTTTGAATAAACAGCGACCCAATTCTTATTTTATTGCTGAGAATAGACTCAATAATTTCATACAGCCCTAAAGAACTTGAAACTGAATGCGTTTCTTTTAGGAAGGGAAATGGCAAATACCTTTTAAAGCTCTGGATCTACTTTGTGTTGTAGGGTTACTTTATTGTTGCTCAGGTCAAAAAGAAATTAAATTATATATTTTTATCTGGCCAATCAGTAGTTTTGACAGTGATTTTGAATCACTTGAAAGTTTGGACACCACTGACATAAACCAAAGGATTTGTCTGGAATCTGTACGCGTTAAAAAAAACCAGCAAGACAGCAGCTTTTAAGATATTTTGAATATTATTGTTTATAGTTGCTGGACTTGGAAAATTATGAAAACAGCCAACTGTACTTTTACAATTTTGGATAATGTAAACACAGCATACACGTGTTATTTCAGCTCTTTGTGCTCTGCTGCCCTCTAGTGGTTGTATTGAATTTTTCATGAAGTTGGAAAAGTTAACATTTTATTTTATTTTTCTACTGGTCTGCACCTTTTATTTGTTCCATTCATATTTTATGACATATTCTTAAGTTTTATTGCTGTGCACGCTGTGTTTTTCTGCCTCATTTAAAGGACTCCGACCAAAGACATTATAAGTATTACTTCAGAAATAAATGACTCATCTTCACTTCTTTGTGTTTCAGGGAGTTTCCACACCGAACTTGAACATGAACCTGTATGCTACCAAGAAGACAGCAGCTGAAGGCATGCTGGACATCGCCCTGTTCCTGGCCAACATCACGCACATGAAGACCGTCATTGAACAAGGAGCAGGATACAGGTACGCTGCTGTGGGTGTTTCTTAGGGAACTCGTTGTTGCATCATTTTAAACACATTTGTCACGTTTTGATTCTCAGGTACTATGCTGCTGTCCTGACGCTCATATCCTTCTCCCTGGCTCTTCAGATAGTTGCTGGCGTTTTGATTATCATAATAGGTGAGCATTAGGAAAATAAGTCATTCTGACTTCAATTTCAGATCTCTGTTTTTATCGTTTTCCTAACCATATTAACACATTAATTCATTTACACACTGCATCTTTTCTTTCTTTGTTTAGCAAATTTTGGTGCAACGTGTCTGTGTTCCGATTGTTTTCCTGCATTTTGTCGTTAGGTTTTGTATGCGTTGATCAATGTGTGTTGCAGCCCGACGGGACTTAAATGAAGAGGCCAACCAAAAACGCCTGGACAGCTTGAACAACAAAGCAACCCTCACCATCTTCCTCATCTTCATCACCAACATCTTTATTTCCATCCTTGGGATGGAGCGCACCGGCCTATTTGCCAGGATGCACTTCTGACTCTCCCGTTTTTGCTGAAATGATTTTTATTTCTAACACAAATTGGTATAACTTACAGTCCTACTCACCGAATAACACGCTTTTTATGTCATCAAGTGTGAATGGACTGGGCCATAGGACCAACTAGCTGTGTGACTGTCTCCATTTTGTTGTCTGTCTGTGCATGTGCGTGCGTCTGTTGCGTGTGTGTTGCTGCTGATGTGTGTGAACGTGTGTGTACGTGTGTGTCTGCGCAGCTCGTTTTGAGCTGACACTCCTCCCCTCGTACCGACGATGTTTGAACTTCCTGAATAATCTGGTCACTGGCGTCATCTTCCTCACCCTCCTTGTAAATGTCATCAAAGCCGCATTTGGCACACAGCGCAGCTGCCTCCTCCGGTGGCTATTTCATCGTTTTATCTTATGAGTCACACTTAGCTAATGTACAGTAAGTACATTGATTCATAGACATAACATTACATTTAAATTTCCGCTGAAAAATGTAATAAAATCCCCTATTGTTCGTGTATTTACTCAGACTAACAACATGTGGGATGTTCAGGGTGCTTCTTCCTACTTCTTGCCAAAGTACTGACTGATTGGTTGTTTCTGACCAGAAGTGCATTTCTGCAGACGGCAGTAGAACTACATGGTACATTAGTTTTAACAAATGAGTAAAACAACATCTTTTACAAAAGTTACGTACAGCAGCTTTAAAGTTCATAGAAGCAAAACAAGTAACCAGCCCTCATCTTACAAATAGCTTTAGCATACCTTTAAAAAAAAAATCTAAATAAAAAGCCATTTTAAAAAGATGTATTGTTGAAATAAAACCCACAGTTTATAATGTGTCGCTACAACCAATGGGGTTAACTTAGCATAGTGCAAAACTAGTTTTTAAGCTATGCTAACATGCTATTCGCTTTTGAGAGGTATTGAACATATTTGGTAAAGTTTTTATTAATAAGGGTAGCATTGTCCATGTATTATGAATGGATGGATGGTAGCAGTAGCTGGTTAGCTAGCTTAGCCCAGAAGAAACCTTAAATTTAAAAGCAATGCACTTTAATGAGATAGTAGTGGGCTCACTTTTTAATTCTTATATTGTAATTAAAGTACCAACCTAATAAACCAGTACATAAGAATGAAAGTAAAGTGACCAAACATCAAACTCATCAAAGCTGCTCTCATAAATCTGAGACTTTAAACAGATAATGTTGAACAAAATGCTATATAAAACAAGTTTGAGCTTATTTACACCAAGGTTTTGTTGGGGGGTGGGGAGGGTTCAGTTAAAATATAAATCAGACAACACCGAGGCTGGAGGGGTGTATGACTGAATAGTATGAATGTGTGGAAAGGATAGCGAGATTGAGAGCAACAATCGTATGGGTGCGTGTGTGTTTGATGGTAATGTGGGAAATTGTTTGTCGTGTCTGCGTGCGCACGTGTGTGTGTTTGTATGTTGTAGCCCGCAGGGACCTGAATGTGGTGTCCAATCAGAAGCGACTCGACTACCTGAACAACGTCACCACGGGCGTCATCTTTGCCACCACGGTGACCAACTTCTTCGTTAGTTTCTTCGGCTCCAAGAGGACCGGCTTCTTCCGCTGGCTGCTGGCCAGACTCCACTACTGACACAGATCAACGATGAGGACGAATTCAACTCAAATGCAATTAACACCTTAATCTGAGACAAAATTAAGGCAAATAAATGGACTCTTTGTAAAGAGACTCAAGCTGTAATCTAACTAAACTTGTGCCTGTCTCACTGTTTTTATTGTGGGGCTGTGATTTTCAGACTTTTATACAATTGTTCTGTCTTTTCTGTTGTTTAATGAGTTTCAGTAAACATTTTTACTCCATATTTGTACTTAACTTAAAAAACTGCTTATAAAAATGCGCTTGAGGTTCGGTTTCAGTAAGAAATAAGGGTCGACGACTATAAGCTTTCACCTTCAGAAACTTGAATAAATCCGGTGATTTGACGAAAACTTGGGCTGAGCCCGTTTAGTTTTTACAAAGAAGTGAAACATAAATGGACGTCCACAAGTATTAAAGCAAGCATGATGAAATAAAGTTGCTTTTTATCTGTGTATTGTTTTTATTGTTATTGATTTAAGAGGGACGGTGTGATACAGACTTTCTTTTTGTTTGTTGTGCACTTGTGCTTTTTTGTGACACAGGCCGTCGGGATCTGAACAACTCTACTCTGCAAAGGCGTCTGGACTACTTGAACAACGTAACAACCATCATAGTCTTCATCACAACAGTCCTCAACTGCTTCGTCAGCACGTTTGGCATGCAGAGGACTGGATATTTCCCATGGCTAATGATGCGCATTCATTAATGCACACATCAGCTCTACAGCAGCTAATGACGCTTTTTTTCTTCAAATTGCTAACTTTACTGTGTAACTTTGCAATAACAAACTTCGAGGGAAGGTGGTTTGTGAGGGAGGCGCTATGCAACAGTGATTATTTATCAATTAGCCTAATAATTAATTATAGGCGTTTGTTCTCGTATTGAGCGTGAATACTAGAGAAATCCAGAAATCCAGACAGGACAACTCCAAACCTCTTCTCTACAGACAACTGTGCCAAAAAATAAAAGGAAAAAAATGCACATATACTAATTCTGTTGCTGATTATTTCTTTACAGACACATTCCATCCTCCTCGGTTCATGCAGGAAAAGTTCAATGCAGTAATAGAGCTGATCTCTTAATTCCAGTTGCATCAACAACTCCTTTTCTACAGCCTGTTTTTTGTTGTATTCTTGGTAAATCCCAGCCAATATCATTTGCAGAGTCTCTGACTGTAGCTATTCTGCAATCACTAAGTATTTTCTCTTTTTTAGCAGCTAAATACTTGTAGAAACTCTACCCAATAAATATATCTCCATCTGTATCTATATAGATCTATATATCTTTAAACGTTTTTATATGCATGACAGTATAAATTGATAAAGACAAAAGAGAAAATGATTAGTGACAGGGCTTTCATTTAAAGACTGTATGTAAATAAGGCTATCAATTGCAGGTATTGGCTCATTAGGTGTCATGTCATGTGACAGATTTATTATACACTTCAATAGTTCTACTATAACGCAAATGAATGAATTCCTGTTTATGCCAAATAAAGCTTCATTTCAGTAATTGGAGAAGTGCAGTGAGATTCCTGTGTGATGAGACAGCCTGAAACGTAAATATATGTGCAAATATTTCTCCTAAATGATAAGGTATTGCAGATATGTAGAAATAGATGTCTATATTTTTAGTGGGGTTTTTTTGTGTCAACATTTGTAAAGAGTAAAACACATCAAATATAAATGTTTTCTCTCAGCAAGAAATATAATTAATCACCAGTGTATATAAACATTACGATGAAAAAAAAGGGCCTCAATTCAAATACTGTTCATATACTGTACAAATATGCCCATGACTGGGTGGTCACCTGCAACTGATTGGTCACGTGACCCTCCTGTGGAGAACTCCAACTCCAAATCACACGTCACAGATTGACGTCAATGACCCGCTGAACCAGTCTTTGAATGTAGACACTCTGCGATCATTTGGTCACTATCATTTTCTTTGGAAAATGTTTGGTGCCCAGGTCTTTATTTAAAGGCCCGTTTGTTATATAATATGGGGTCTTCTGAAGCTGCTGCCCCCACGGCCCGACCCCGGAAAGCGGCAGAAAATGGATGGATGGATGGATGGATGGATGGATGGATGGATGGATAGATGGGTCTGTGTCATGTGATTAAGGTCACATAACAGAGGGGTGGGGCATACATTTCCATACAATGTCAAATTTATTTTTTATATATATATATTTCAAATACGCAAGAAGATGCGTTTGACAAAAGGTCAGAGATTTGAAATGATACTGATGGCTGAATCGGGAAGCAGTAGCATGGTTACAAGAAACTATCAAAACATTGAACGAACAAAACCTATCTGCAAGTTTCAGAAAACTAGAAATGTTGCAGATCAACCACAAAGTTGTTCACTTCTGTGTATTCAAAACAATGGCATCTTAAAGAGCACATTATATAATTAAATACGGTCGTCCAACAAATGAAACTGATGCGTTTGACAAAACGCATCAGTTGACCCTCTTGCACTCCGAATCATTGTCACAGATTGACGTCAATGACCCGCGTTGAATGTAAATACAAAGCCCACTAAAGATAGGTTATCCTTTGATTGGAAGAGCATTACTTTGTAAAGTACAAGGGAAATCTTTAGTTTCAGGACTTTAAAGGCCTGCTTGTTAAACCACTTCACCCACAATCAAACGTGGAGCTAAATACACCAGCACGTTTCTGCTGGTAAAAAGATATACAACTACAATGTACAAGCAGTTGTAAATGCGCAGGCAGCCAACCTCACATGTACTCGGCATACAGACAGACCAACACGGAAGCACAGTAAACAACAAGTGTCAGTCTGCAGCTCACCTCAGCTTTTATACTGAGTGGCTCACTTGCAGTCACCCAGCCAGCAGTTGCAGCCTCCACCTCCTTCCTGCCACATAGATAAAAAAAAAAAGACTGAGTGTCTAGAGCGAGACTGAAATCAGGCAGAGACGACGATGCAGGTAAAATCCACCCTACTTTAAATGTTTATTCAGGTTTAGTAAGACAGTTTGTTATTTCTAGTGATGCTGTTAGGAGGTCAGACCTACTCTGCCCTTAAACTGAATATGGAAATCCTAATATTATAAAACAAGTTATACACCAACTGTATGTACTGCAGAAAACATATACTTGTACTGTACAGTGTTAGACAGTTAATGCATGCATTTCAAATCAGTAAAAAATTATTAATGAAGCATGCTAGCATGTACGAATTAATGAAGGACCTTGGTATACAAATTAGCAAAGTAAGTGTATGTTTTAACATCTGTACAACAAACAAGTTCACAGAAAATTTCTCATCATTCAATTGTCAACAGACTTCCTGCAGCTCTTCATAAGTAGCAACTGTTAATTAAACAGGTTCACCAGGTTCTCTAGAAATGTTCCCTCTTTAGATTAAGATTGTGAACATATTCATTAGATGAAGTACATGTTGCTTGGTCCAATTGGATCTCTTGTAAAATTGCCATTCTTAAACTAGTCAGATAACCAGGAAGTTGTAGTTGCATTTGTGTTTTCATATCCACTCCCCACAAACTGAAGAATTCAAATCATGTTGTTCAAACTGGTTCTTTTATGCATCATCATTGGCTCCACCTCTTACTGTCGACAACAAGCTCCATCTGTCAGCAAGAAACTTTAATAAATGTTTCTTGTTGCTATTTAGCTACAATATCAAATACTCAAGTGATTTTTAAAAAAAGTTGATTAAAAATGGATTTGTATGATTGGCAGTTTTAATGAACGACACTTATTTCTTGTTCTTTTGCTCTACCCTTGGCAAAAGAACAAAACAAAAGGGTCCCCCCCCCCCACACATCATCATGCAAACACACACATCATGCAAACACATGATGTGTTTGCATGATGTGTTTGAACGACGACCACACGGGCCACCAGGCTGTTCCACTGGAGCACGCCTTCAAAGACAGGAGAGGCATGTACGAGAATGTGACCTCAGAGAGGAAAAAGACGGAGAACTCCAAATCACAGAGCGTTAAAAAACTCAAAGATTCAGTTCAGAAGAGTAGGAAAATATCTGTCAACGACACTGGACAGATTGCAGACATTTTGTCAGCCTTGGTGCTTTCTTTACAAAAAAAGCAGGATGAACTGGTTAGAATAATTAAACAGAAGCAGAAAGAATCAGAAAAGCAAACTCAAGGTCAGATCACACTGCTGGAGCAAGACCTTTCTGATTTGAGAAAACGGAGATCTGAACTTGAGCAACTGATAAAGTCAGAAGACTACCTCTACCTGCTGCAGAACTGTCCACCCAATCTTACACCTGCTAACAACATTCTGTTAGACCCATTTACTGAACATCACACCTATGCAGGGTTGGTGAAACAGTCAGTAGGTCAAATAAAAAAGAGCATCAATAGTGAGATAGACATGCTGATTCAGAAGATCAGTTCATCTGATTGCTGTGGAGCTGAAAACATGACACCTTCTACCCCAGATGTGTGGCGTCCGCCGAAGGACAAGCTGATGATGATCCAGCAATGCAATGCAGTCGATGTGACTCTGAACTCCTATAGTGCCCACCCACATCTCACTGTAACTGCAGGGAAGACACTGAGCTATACAACAAGAGAACCCTTCGTCCTTCTTTCGGTCTGGCGATTTACACGTTACTATGCTGTTCTGGGAAATGAAGGTTTTTCTTCAGGTCGGTTCTACTACGAAGTTGACGTCGACCTGAGAAGATCCTGGACCTTGGGAGTGGTCAAAGAGTCCTTTAGCAGGGATGAGCTGTTTCCACTCACACCTGAACATGGAGTCTGGGTATTTTCAGGCTCGCTGTGTCCAAAGAACATCAGGAGAATTGGTGTGTTTGTTGATTACGAGAGGGGAGAAGTCTCCTTCTACAACACAGAGACCAGGGAGCTGATGCATTCCATCACAGGATGTTGCTTCACTGAGACAAAAACAGGACTGCAAGCTTTTCTTTACTCTGTTGTTGGATACTCCACTGTTCACAGACCAAAGCTCTACCCTTTCTTTTCACTAAGTGGACTGTGGTTTGAAACTCTTACTATCACTCCAGTGGAATTTACATCCTAAGATGCTTGAGATGTACTTTTCTTTTACTCAAATGAATATTTTTGATAGTTCCTACTATGCCTTATATTCAATAGTGGAACATTTCTTTGTAATATGTTTTCCTTACAAGGTCTCAACAGCCATCAGATCTCCAAAAATACATATTAAAATAAAACAGTCTTCCTTTAAATCGGAGGCTGAGAATATCTTACAACAAAACTAGTCAAAAATTGTGGAACTTCTGTACAAAACTATGACTTTGTTTCAACAATTTAATTAATTTTAATCAGTCTAATTATTTGTAAACACACATACAGCGTCTTATCTGTGTTGGAAGAATTTAAACACTTTTTTGTTTCAAGCCAGTTTATAAATGCATTTATCTATATGAAAAAACACGTGTTGTATATACATTAACAATTAATGATAAGATTTCAAAGAACACTATACTATATTATAGTAGTTATAAATACATACGGGCATTTCAACGTGTACGTTTACGTTAAAAAACTAAGTGAGGGGCATTCATTTACTGTGTGTAATTACACCTGTGCCTGCAACTGATTGGCTCAGCAGGTCAATGCTTTTACTGACATATCTGTGTCATGTGACTAAGATTTAATAGTCACATCATGACATGTAATATAGATACATGATGTAGATGCATAGAAATAGATATTTAAATCTACATCACAGTATCTTTTTAGACAGTCTTTAAATGTAGGTCCTCTGGGATAATTTGGTTACTTTCTCTTTTTATTGTGTCAATATATGTAAATACGCAACCTCAAATATTCTACCAGCTTACACACAGTGTACTTACATTATATAAGCTGCATACTTAAATAAAATACAAGTTGTTTATGACTTTTTTGAGATGCTTCACTTAAGAGAAATAATTACCACTTAAGACGAAAAAGGAAAAGGGCTTACATTCAAATACTGTACATAATGCCTGCACCTGATTGGCTCACCTGGTCTTTGCTGACCACATGACCCTCCTGTGTCGAACTCAAAGCCCGAATCACACGTCACAGATTGACGTCAATGTCCGACTGAACCTTTGAGTCTTTGAATGTAGACCCTCTGCGATCATTTGGTGACTAATCATTTTCTTTTGCAGGTAACGTTATGAAACAATACCCATCAAATATAAATGATCCTTTCTCTCTAAAGGTAGAGAGGTTAAAGACATAGATATATCTAGATATCTACATATACATAGATATCTAGATTTATCTCACAACAAAATACCACAGGATATTTATGATGACTAGAAATATATTTATGAAGTCAAGGAATGTACAAGTAATTCTAAGTAAAAAATGGTTAAAAAAACCCGCAATTTTCAAACAGACTCTAATTTGATCACTTTGTCTTATGTCAATATTGGTAAAAACAAAAACCCAAATATTCTACCAGCTTGTAAAACGTCAATGATCCATTAAAAATTCAAAAAATGTAATTAAAAAAAACTTAGCGACAGGGCCTATATATAAAAGTATATACATTTATAGGATTACGTTATGCATAACGTTATAATGCACAACATAATTCTTCATTACATAAGATGTTAATTACTTTTTAAAAAAATGCTCTGCTTTGAAAATAATTAAACTTTAAGACGAAAAAATAAGTAGCCTACCCTATATTCAAATATTGTGCAATAAGGACTGTGGGTAACCTGCAACTAATCAGCTGGTCATTGGTCACGTGATCTTCCTGTGTCAAACTCAAACCCCGAATCACACGTCACAGATTGACGTCAATGACCCGCTGAAACAGAGTGTTTGAATGTAGACCCTCTGGGATCATTTGGTCACTAATCATTTTCTTTTGCAGGTAACGTTAGGAAACAATACCCATCAAATATAAATAATTACCCTTTCTCTATTAAGAGAAAGAGAAGTTGATAAAAATTATATATATAAATAATTTTGATCTATTATTTTTTTATATTTATATAAAACTATATAAATACATACTGACATTTTTTTAAACATTTTTTAATATTTCTGGAAAAATAAACAATTATTGTATTAAAAAAACACTAGGTATATAAATTCTGAATGATTGGGTCTGATTTTGTCAAGCAATCACATCATTAACTGTCCTATAGAAGCCTATCAGTAAGGCGTCTGAGTTTTTTTAATCTTTATTTATTTCATGTTAGAAAATTAGGAATTCTGTCCATCCATCCACTGTCTATCCCTGTTTCTCCTTGAGGTGTCATAAATGCTCATAAGGTGATTCAGTTTATATTCCACCTATTGAGATAAGTCATTTCATTCATTAACTTATAACAATTGACAGCATAAGTTAACCTGTGTTTACCTGTCCATAAAATACCCAACACTTTGTGCTTTTTATGCTGCAACATATATATTTAACTATTTGTAAATACCTTTACAGATTTAAATGTAAAACTGTTGGCGATATGAAGAATCCTCTTCTTTGTCCAAGGTTGCTGTTGAGAAAACAAAATAATAATCAGACTGCCCAACAAATGAAAAGCAGCTGTTTGTCGTTTCTTTTCCCTGGAGAGAAATGAAACCTACATGTCTGAAGGGAAACGTTTCTTAATCAAAGGATGAGCAGCTCAGCAGGTATTAAACCAGTTTTGTTTCATTCTCATTTTAGAAAAAGTAAAAACAGTCGTTTGAAGTCAACTAAAGATCTGCACAGATTGAAAAGATAAAAAATATTGGACTATTATGGTAGATCCAGAGAACTGTAAACACATTAATTTCTTAAACTGAGAAACTATAAACAAAACAGTCTTACTTTGGACATACAGCTTAGGAGATGAGTCTTAAAAGTAATCATGAGAACAAACTGTTAGTTTTACGTTTAATTTTCCTGCAAATTGAACAAAACTGTGTATTTTGAAAGAACTGGGAGTCAGCCGCACTTTTATATCTCAGGTTATGCAAGGACACAAAGTCCCTAAGTTGGCCGATAATAAGTATTTTGACAACATAATGAGACTTGAGATATTAAGTTATAATTTTGGCCGATGACGTCACCAGCCGCCCCAATTTTGCTCCAGACATCAAAATGCTTTGCTTTACCACCGTTACGTTGCCACCTACTTGTATGTAATGTGGACCACAATGTCACCCAAGGATTATATTATACAAATGACTAAATCTGTTTTTACTTTACTTAGTGCTTTCAGTTTACGATTCAGTCGATCACATTCACCCAATTAGGGTGAATTTTGCTATAACCGTATTGATTATGCCACAACTTATACTGCAGTCCCTTTTCTACTAAAATATAGCAACATCAATTGCATAAAAACGACACCGAAAACAAGACTTACGTGACAGGAATGTGCTGGGAGACAACCAACGAAGACCTAAAACAAAGTTCGGCCTGCAGCAGGTGAAATTAATTATCCCCTAATTAAGTCTAGCGTCCTTATGGCTCTTCCAGTGTTTTTCCATTTTTGACCAAGAGGGGGCGCTCTACATTTCAGCCTCTCAGAGATTATAGGGTATTCGTGTAAAAAGCAACATTTTATACACTACACTTTTGGTTTTTTTTTCTGAAATAACATGCACATTAGGTGAATGGTCAGACGAATGGATCAACAAAACACCAGATGGACAGATGAAATATTTACTCAACGAGACAGAACATCTGGAAAAAACAATTTTCATACTTTATTTCCTTTCTTCATACTTCTCCGGACCTGCAAAACATATTTAAGCAAACTCCGTACTTTTCTCTCACAGAGCAAAAACTAGTTAGACAAACAGAGTCCAAAAAATCTTTTTATTAGAACAAAACAGCAGGTATAAAGGTCTATTGCAAATCAAACACTCCCATCAGAATGGAATATGTGCTTCAACAGACAATATGCTCTTTGCGAGAGAAATAAATTAAGATTGATAAAACAAATAGAAAATGAGAGAAGAAAAACAACAGAACAAATCAAGATCTATTTCTTCTTTTATAAAATATGTGAAGCAAAGAAGAGAAAGCGGATCACTCAACTTGCTGATTAAGAACTTGCAAACCTAAATTTCAAACAGCAATTGAAACATAATTCAGAGAGAAAAAAAGCCGAAGAAAGATTATTTTATTATGCAAATGTAAAAATTTGGTATTACCTGAAAACGTGAATAGAAAAAGTTCACCTTTTATCAATCACCAAGTGTTGTCTCAACATCTGAGACTAACCACGAGCCCTTTAAAGAAGCAGGAACCTTTTTAAAAAGATAACATCAGATTTAACATAACTGTTTATAAGTGACTTTATCTTTGGTCACCGAGTGTTTATTACGATCTAACAAAGAAAATAAATAACCTGCAATTAAAGCCTGCATTAAAGTGGACGCATAAAACGCAAAAGAAAAGAAAAATGTCTAAATGAAAAAAAAAACATTTTCAAGAAGAAATGATCCTCATCCTTAATGAGAGCAACTCGGGATGAGGACTAAAACAAATTGCATGTGTTTTTAAGGAGACTGCAGTTTGATCACAATTATAAAAAAATAATAGATATGATATATGATCGAGTCATTGCTTATAAAAATATCCTGGGTAGGCTTAATATGTTTTAATAAATCATTTAGAGGAAGGTGTAGAAAAAATAATTTTATATGGGTAGAACAGAAGTAAGATTTACCTTTATATAGATAATTTAACAGTATAAGGACGAATTAAAGCCGCTACATATAAAGATGGGTTTTTGTTTTGTCTTATGCTTGTATTTCTGTTTCAAGATTT
>CAEGAF010080360.1:2500-12386 GCA_903067075.1 Micropoecilia bifurca | reverse complement strand
GGGGGCGCTGCCTCAGCCTGAAGGGGGCGCTGCCTCAGCCTGAAGGGGGCGCTGCCTCAGCCTGAAGGGGGCGCTGCTTCAGCCTGAGGGGGGTCGCTGCCTCAGCCTGAGGGGGGCGCTGCCTCAGCCTGAAGGGGGCGCTGCCTCAGCCTGAAGGGGGCGCTGCCTCAGCCTGAAGGGGGCGCTGCCTCAGCCTGAGGGTGTCGCTGCCTCAGCCTGAGGGGGGTCGCTGCCTAAGCCTGAGGGGGTCGCTGCCTAAGCCTGAGTGGGGCGCTGCCTCAGCCTGAGGGGGGGCGCCAGCAGAGCGTTACGGTTCTGATCAGACTCACCCCCGTCCGGTCGGGGCCGCGGCGCCGCTGGGCTCTTAAACGGAGTCTTCATTCATCCACCTGAGGGCGGGGGGGCGGTGGGGGGAGGACAGCCAATTAGGACGCTGCTTTGAGTCTGGACTCAGATTGGGGGGTGAGGATGGAGGGAGGAGGAAGGGGGAGGGAAAGGGAGAGAAGGGAGGAGGTGAACCAGGAATCAGTCGGATCCGATGAGATGCCTCATCCAGGTCAGGATCGGTCCAACGCCTGGAGGCTGGGGGGCCAATGGGGGACACTGGGGGATACTGGGGGGGCGATGGGGGACGTCAAGCTGTTGGACTCAAACTGGAAACGGCAGGAAGATTTTCTAGAAAAAAACAAAAAAACAAAACAAACAGGAATGTTAAAATTCTCCAGAACCGGATCAGAGTTCTGTTTGATCCTCTCAGAACCGGATCAGAACCCAAACTGCTTTACACTGCGCGTACTGTACCTTTAAGAACCCAGAGCTGAGACTGAACATTAAAACCCGATCAGCAGCGACTCTCTGGCCGACCCCGGTTCTGGTACCAGAGCATCTGGACCCAGCAGGAAGTCGGCAGCAGCTGCAGCAGCTGAACCCGCAGCGCTTGCTGCTGCAGCAGCAGCAGGAGGTCAGGGGGCCGCCGGCTTCCTGTTCAGGTTCTGAGCCGCAGAGAAACGCTCAGGTCTGCCAATCAAACGTTCCCGGCTGTTACCATGGAAACCTGCTTCCTGCTCCAGCAGCAGGGGGCGCTGTGGGCTCATCGCTGCTGCTGAACCGGTTCTCCAGTCTGACCCGGTGGGTCTGACTGGTTCTGCTGAGCTGACTCAGGTTAATAATGAAGCTGCAGATAAAACCTCCTGAACCAGTGGTGGGTACACCAGCGCTAACATGCTAGCAGCATGTTAGCTAGCGCCTTAGCTTTAGCACTCTTAGCTTCCAGTAAACAGGTTTTTTCTACAGAAATCCTAAAACATTTACTGGGCTGTTTTATAAACTTTCATTTAAACTTAAGAATCTGTTTATACTCATGCTCTTATTTTGAAGTACTTCAAGACCGTTTACACAGCACTTCCATTTCCTCTCCTCACCTTCTCTCTTTTTCCACCAATAAATTAGGAACAACAGGAACAAAGAAACGGAGTGTAGATAAAAAGACGTAACTGTCTGCAGAACATCAACAGGCCTCCTGTACCACAAACCGTACAGAGAGGTGATGGCATTAGCTTTAGCTTCTGCTAAACACCATGTTGAAGTCCTATAGTATTAGTTACTACCAAAATGTGTTGCTACAGCAATTTAGTGTTAGCTTCCACTTAGCACTACCCTGCTTTAGTTTCTACTAAATAAAATGTTTTGTTAGCATTAGCTTCCTATTAAATAGTACATTTTGCTAGCTTCTTCTCAGGTTCCATTAGCATTAACTTATACTCAAACCATGTGGCATTAGTGCTTTAGCATTAGCTTCCGCTAAATTCATATTGACAGAACTAATGTTTAGGATTCGTGTTTTAGCACAGCTAGCTCTATATTTAGCGGCGCCCCCCCATTATTTTAACTCTAATCCTACCCTAAATAAAAAACTTCAATAATATCTTGTTTAAAAGGCCGAATACGCTCTGATTCTAAGAGCGATGCTATCAAATCATACAGAACCATCTGTGAGTTTTTCGGAAAAGGACTGTTTAATTATTTTAACCACCAAAATAATTAATGGCTAAAATCGCCAAATGTTGTTTGTCATCAACATTTTAAAAGCTTTTTTCATTTTCCTGGAAACACAAATAAAAACTTAATAGATACAAATGTTTTGTATGTAGGTTAAAACAAGCAACAAAGGTTTAAAAGCTACAATTCTGTAGTAAACATTTGTGACCCGAAATCAGAAAAACAGTTTGTAATTTGTGGATAATTGCAATGAATCATGCGACAAATTATCTTGAATTGTTGCTTTGCAATTTTTGTGGTTAAAATAATTAAATCAGAAACAGTTTTTAAACTGTTATTGTTGCTCGGCAACAGCCAAAATATTAAAGAGGTGGAATTGTGTCCTAAAATGAGCCAAAAATCAACAACAATCTGGTTATATTCTGACTTGAGAGCAGCGCTGATCATCATTTACTGTCCTGGGCAAAGTGACAAACATTTCAGCTGCTGGCCTCCTGTGAGTCCGGCCCCCCCCGGGGCCCGCAGAGGCTCCGGCCCTGGAGGCGGAGGGACCGGCTCTGCTGGGACTGATGAAACCAGCAGAAACCCGTCCGGCCGCTGCTGCGCCCCCAGGCGGCCGCTGCGCGCCGTGACGACTCGCTGCTTGTTTTGGCTGCTGAGGAAGATGAAGATGTCCATCCAGAGGTCACGCAAAGTCTGCCCGAAACACGCAGCGGCGGCGCAAACCGCCGCACCCACGCACACGGCAAACCCGCAGGAAAACAGCCCCGCAAGCCGCGTCCTCCCGCAGCGCGGCGGCCACGTTGCGCCACTATTTACCAAAACCCGCAGAGGCGCAAGAAAAGGCGCAAGCGAACAAAGGCAGAGTGGGTTTGGGGGGGGACGGGGGGGGGGGGGGGGGCTGCGGGGGGAGAAAACACGGCGCCGAGCTCAGGCTCCGTAGGAAACCGTTTCACCGGACCGCGGCTCCGGGCCCGGTCCCGCTGCGGCCCCGCGGGGCCCGCGGGCCGCGGTTACTCACCGACACGGCGGTCAGCGCTGCCGCATGATCCCAATCAGCCGCCGAAGCTCCAGATTGATCCGCTCTGCCTCCGTTTGCGGCTCCGCTGCGTCAAGCTGGCTGCGCCAAGATGGAGGGAGGGCGGGAAAGGCTGGCGCCGCCCTTCAAAATAAAAGCCCAGCCGTTCCTGGGACGTCAGCAGGTCTTCTGAGGACGTAGGAGGATTTTTTTCTATTGTAGATAGAAAAATAGTCAATTTCCGTCAAAACACTCCAGAAATGTGAGATTAATCTCATAAAATTACTACGAGAAAACATGAAAATCTGATGGAAAAAAACTGAAATAGTTTTAGATTAATCTCAGAAATGTAGAAAAAACGTGGACATTTCTGAGCTGGAAAAGTCAAAATGTTATAGAAAATTTTTTTGAAATTTTGAGATAAATCTCAGAATTTTTCTAGAAAATCCGTGATTTTTTATTTTTAAGTTTATTTTAGTAGTAAAAATGTAATTTAGCCAAACATTTAACGTTTCTGAGATTTTTTGGGAAGATGTTTATTTCTTCTTTCTGCTGTTTTATGCCGTCATATTTTTCAGTCTAGTTTCTGTTCAGTTAGATTTTGTCCTTTAGTTTTTCTGACAGTGAATAAATATTCCTAAACTTTAGTTTGTATCTGTGTGAAACTCCGAGCTGAAGGTTTCTTCCTGTTACATAAATATTCTGTTGCTCTGCCATTTGCAAACTTATTTCCAGTTTAAGCTGAATTGTATTTTTATCATATCTGTGATCCAGATCTATGATATAAACTGACTCATCATCTCTGAGGAGCTTCTCATTCTGGAGCTTCTCCTGTTTCCTCTATTCTGACTCTAAATCTGACTTTTCCAACATCAGACCAGAATAATTTAAATTGATAACTGATATTATTTTGAAGAACTCCGACCGGAAGCCTCCCTGCTCATTTCCGTTGGTTTTCTAGGTTCAGGCGTGCAGGTTTTCAGTGGAGCCAAAAAATTCTTCAACCGTCAAGTCCCGCCTTTCTGCCTGCGGCCAAATAGTGAGCCCTGCTGGACGAAGACACCGGGTCTTCCTGCCAAATACTGACTCCTGTCTCCGCGCTGTTTGTGCGGCAGACGGAGCGCGAGCTGCGGTTTAAACAGACATTTTATTTAAGGGCATCAGAAAGTCTTTTTGAAACAGAAACTTTATATTTTTAAAGTTGCTGATTTAATGAAAGTGTCTGCAGTGTAGTGGCGACTTCAGTCCAGCAGGAGGCGATCTGCTCGCTGTGTTTACAGCAGGAGTGAAGCTGATCCTGAGTCAGATCTTAATGCATTTTAAACACGTAACATGGGAGGTGGATCTGATCCAGGACCCGCTTGGTTGGTTTTGGTCACAGGGACTGCCAAGGCGGGCGGTTTATGCCCATCCACTCTGATAGCGTCGTGAAACAAACATCCCCGCCCCTCTGCCGTGTCCCCGCACACAAACCAAACAGACGGAAGGCAAAGTTACAATCAGAGCGGAGGAATTCGAGTCAAACCGAAAGCTGAGCGACTCCAGCGGACCGGACTTCACGGCGAACAGAACCGGGATACATGCGAACCGAGCCTCAGTCACACGGCGGGACACCCTGGAAAAGACGGAGGAATCTCGGCAGGATGTTCAGGTCCGAGGACTGGAGCTGAAAATCGTTACGACACGATGTGAGGCGGAGACCGAGGCCAGCGGCGGGATGTCGGTCCGGAGCTCGGTGAGTGTTAGCCGGGTTGGCGCTGTTAGCTGGTCTCGGTGTTAGCCGGGTTAGCGCTGTTAGCTGGTCTCGGTGTTAGCCGGGTTAGCGCTGTTAGCTGGTCTCGGTGTTAGCCGGGTTAGCGCTGTCAACTGGTCTCGGTCCTAAATTAAAATATACCTGGGTTTTAATCCGCTGCTCTGGCAGATTAAACTGTTAGCGGCTAATGCAGATGAACGGTAGTCGGCTCTTCCGGTGTAGAAGTTGGCCTCTGGTTCGCTGCTCACTTGGCTCTTAAAGGGCCAGCTCACCGTTTCTAGGAACCTGGAGGTCCGTTGATTTCCTATTAAAAAGATAAAATGTCTACTACGATTTAATCTGGACTATAAAATATACAGAACTTTCATCCAGTTCGTGAAGGACGAAAATATTCTGGGCTTTCATGTAATTTAGCTCTCCGTAGAAATGACCCATGACCTTTTTAAATCCCTAGAATGAGAAGATTCACGTCTGAAGTTTCTGGACTGATCTACTCTAGAATGGGTCACTTCCCAAGCCAAAGGTCACTAGTCTGGAGATTCATCCAGATCTCTGAAGTGGCTTAGAGAAGGAAAAACATCTCAAGTTTCTGCTTGTTATAAAAGTTTCCCAGAACAAAGTTTGATCTGAGGAGTTTGTTTCACAGATGTAGAAATGTTTTATAGAAGCTGACTGAAATATGTAATCCAGATTTCCTCTCGGATTATAATCTAGAGCTAATTTAATTTAACTCATATCCTCTTTCAGTCAGACACCAACTTCAGCCTCCGGTTAGCAGGCTAACTAGCCGTTAGCTCCGGGTTCTGGTCCAGAAACCCTGCTGCATTCTGGGAGGAGGCTCAGTTTGACCTCTGACCTGATGACGCGGCGCTGCTGTCAGCCAGCTGATCTCTGGTCATGTGATCCGGTTCGGTCTGCAGAGGAGCTGAAGCTAAGGAGGCGTTAGCATCTGAGCGCTAACAGAACCAGGAACGTCAGGCCCGGTTCAGTTCAGGCCTGGTTCTGACCCGGTCCAGTTAAACCTGGATCGGCTCGGGTCCGGTTCGGTCCGAAGCTGCAGCTCAGACGGGCCAAATCCCTCCTGCTTACCGGACCGGACCGGACAGGACCGGACCGGACTGGACCGAACTGGACCGGACCAGACTGGACCGGACTGGACCGGACCGAACTGGACCGGACGGGACCGGACCAGACTGAACCGGACTGGACCGGACCAGACCGGACCGGACTGGACCGGACGGGACCAGACTGAACCGGACTGGACCGGACTGGACCGGACCGAACTGGACCGGACGGGACCGAACTGGACCGGACCAGACTGAACCGGACTGGACCAGACTGGACCGGACCGGACCGGACCGGACTGGACCGGACGGGACCAGACTGAACCGGACTGGACCAGACTGGACCGGACCGGACCAGACGGGACCGGACCAGACTGGACCGGACCGAACCAGACTGGACCGGACCGGACCAGACTGGACCAGACTGGACCGGACGGGACCGGACCGAACTGGACCGGACGGGACCGGACCGAACTGGACCGGACGGGACCGAACTGGACCAGACTGGACCGGACTGAACCGAACTGGACCAGACTGGACCGGACTGAACCGGACTGGACCAGACTGGACCAGACTGGACCGGACTGGACCGGACTGGACCAGACTGGACCGGACTGAACCGGACTGGACCAGACTGGACCGGAAGGGACCGGACCAGACGGGACCGGACCGGACCGGACCAGACTGGACCAGACTGGACCGGACGGGACCAGACTGGACCGGACCGAACTGGACCGGACGGGACCGAACTGGACCAGACTGGACCAGACTGGACCGGACTGGACCGGACCGGACCGGACCAGACGGGACCGGACCAGACTGGACCGGACCGGACCAGACTGGACCGGACCGGACTGGACCGGACGGGACCGGACCTGATGGGACCTGACCGGACCGGACCGGACTGGACCAGACTGGACCGGACTGGACCGGACCGGACCAGACTGGACCGAATTGGACCGGACCGGACCGGACTGGACCGGACCGGACTGGACCAAACTGGACCGGACCGGACCGGACTGGACCGGACCGGCCTGCTGCTGCAGAACCAAAACGACCTGCCAGGTTCTGGTCCGGAGGGCTGGATCGGGTCAGAACCGTCCAGTTCCCTGGTTCTGCCTGGAAGCTGTGGATCGACTCGGGTTCAAAGACTGAAATGATTCTGGATAGTTTTTATTTTATTATATTTTAATTATTGTTTTTGGACCATAATCCTGCAGACATGGAGGAACTTTAGTCTGACAAACGAGTCAGAACAGGAAACGATCCGACTGGGTCAGAACCGTCAGAACTCAGAACATTAACATCACAGAAACATAAGGTCCACATGAAAGGAAAAATAATTATTTTATTTTGAAAGGCTACTTCCTGTGTTTCAGGAACTTTTAGCTTTTATTTGTTTATTATCTGGAGTAATTATTAATGATTATTACCAGAATTTATTTATTGAATCTTTAAAGAAACTGATTTCCATACAATAAACACATGAAGCTGAAAATTCCCACTTTCCTCTGTCCTTAAACGCACCAGCAGGTAACAGGTTAACAGTCACTTCCTCCATTTCCTGAGAATCAAAGTTTGATCTGCTGGACCCAGAACCGGTTCTGAAATGGTTCTGCCCTGTTCTGACCCGTTCTGCCCTGGTTCGGACCCGGTTACTGCCCCGGTTCTGCCCGGTTCTGACCCGGTTCTGACCGGTTCTTCCCGGTTCTGACCCTGTTCTGCCTTGGTTCTGACCGGTTCTGACCCGTTACTGCCCCGGTTCTGCCCCTGGTTCTGCCCGGTTCTGACCCGTTCTGCCCTGGTTCTGACCCGGTTGTGACCCATTCTGCCCATGGTTCTGACCGGTTCTGCCCCGGTTCTGACCCGTTCCGCCCCGTTCAGCCCCGGTTCTGCCCCTGGTTCTGACCCTGTTCTGACCGGTTCTGCCCCGGTTCTGACCCGTTCCGCCCCGTTCAGCCCCGGTTCTGCCCCTGGTTCTGCCCGGTTCTGACCGGTTCTGCCCCTGGTTCTGACCCTGGTTCTGACCCCGTTCTGCCCCGTTCTGCCCCTGGTTCTGCCCCTGGTTCTGACTCCGTTCTGCCCGGTTCTGACCCGGTTCCGCCCCGTTCTGCCCCAGCTGAAGCGGACCCGGGCCAGGGTGACCCATGCGGTGGTTGTGATCTTCCTGGAGTTCTTCGCCTGGGGCCTGCTGACCACCCCCATGCTGAAGGTGAGGCCCGGTTCCGGTTCCGGTTCAGACCCAGAACCAGAACCGGGTCGGCTGACGCCTCGTGTTCTGCAGGTTCTGCGTGAGACGTTCCCTCATCACACCTTCCTGATGAACGGCCTGGTGCACGGCGTCAAGGTGAGGGGCGGGGCTTAGCTCAGCAGGAAGCAGTCAGGCAGCACTTCCTGCAGACCCAGAACCGGGTCGGAACCGGGTCGGAACCGGACCCGGCCTCTGACGCCGTGTCTCTGTCCTCAGGGCTTCCTGTCCTTCCTGTCGGCTCCTCTGATTGGTGCTCTGTCGGACACCTGGGGCAGGAAGTCCTTCCTCCTCATCACCGTCTTCTTCACCTGCGCGCCGATTCCCTTCATGAGCATCAGCCCCAGGTGAGCCCGGTTCTGGTTCCACCTATTCACAGTTTATGGATCAGAACCCATCGGATCAGCCCCAGGTGAGCCCGGTTCTGATGAGGGACCCGGTCTGGTTCCGGTTCCGGTTCTGCTGGGTTTAACGTCACATGTTGCTCCTGTGAGCGGCTGCAGCGTCGGGCCTCTGGCTCCCCCTGCTGGCGGCTCGCAGCACCACACGCTGACCGGCTGGTTCTGGTTCTGATGGACCTGAGGAACCAGCAGCTGGTTCAGCTCTGATGTTACAAATTAAAGTTTATTTCTCCATTAGTGTCTTTAACAACATTTTCCTTTATTGTCACAGTTTCTGTTGTAGTTTCACCTCCATAAAGTCGTTTTCCTGACGGTTTAATGAACCAGAATCACCAGAAAATGTGACAAACTTTCTGTTTTTCTCACTAAATCTGTTTCTGCTCCATGTTTTACTGCAGCTCAAGACAAATAAATCACTTTTTACAGAAATTCATGTTAAATCAACAAACCCCGTCACTCCAATTCAGTTTTTCTCTAAGCATGGACAGTGATTCTACCTCTGACCTGCAGGGGGCAGCGTTTCCTACAAAACAACACCGTTAAATATCTCAGAATTCACTGAAAGTATTTCTAAAATCTATAAACAGATAAAAATGGGTCAGAACCAGGTGGAACCAGGTCAGAGGTCATGTGACCACAGAGGTTCTGGTTCTGGTCTCAGGTAAATCCTGCCTCATTCTGAGCTGAACTGTAAATTAAACTTTATTTTCCTCCATAAGATCAGCCATGTTTTCCTGCCCTGCTGTTAATGTGCTGCAGACCCGACCCGGTTCCGTCTGACCCGGTTCAGTCTGACCCAGTTCAGTCTGACCCGGTTCAGTCTGACCCGGTTCAGTCTGACCCGGTTCCGTCTGACCCGGTTCAGTCTGACCCGGTTCCGTCTGACCCGGTTCCGTCTGACCCGGTTCAGTCTGACCCGGTTCCGACTGATCCGGTTCCGTCTGATCTGGTTCTGTCTGACCCGGTTCCCTCTGACCCGGTTCCGTCTGACCCGGTTCAGTCTGACCCGGTTCAGTCTGACCCGGTTCCCTCTGACCCGGTTCTGTCTCTCCAGGTGGTACTTTGCCCTGATCGCCGTGTCGGGGACGTTCGCCGTGACTTTCTCCGTGATCTTCGCCTACGTCGCCGACGTCACCGAGGAGCAGGAGAGGAGCGCCGCCTACGGCCTGGTAACGACCAATCAGAGCGCAGAGCACCGCCTACGGCCTGGTAACGACCAATCAGAGCGCAGCGCACAGCCTACGGCCTGGTAACGACCAATCAGAGCGCAGAGCGCCGCCTACGGCCTGGTAACGACCAATCAGAGCGCAGAGCACCGCCTACAGCCTGGTAATGACCAATCAGCGCCGTTCAGGCTGATGACATCACACAGCTGTAGATCAGAAACCGCCTCATTGTCAGTTA
>CAEGAF010080359.1:0-35787 GCA_903067075.1 Micropoecilia bifurca | reverse complement strand
TCTGTTTTAAGTTAAATATTCTTTTATATTGATTAAAAGTACTAGTTCCACCCATAATATGAGAAAAAATGGAAGTAGTGATTTTTTTTAAACATTAAGAAAATGTTAAAATAAACAAGCTTGCCGAAAAGTTTGTCATATTTGAAGTGTACTAAAATAGTTGAACTAGAAACTCAAAACACAAAATCTTATCAAGTAATTTTGGCCCAAAGTGAGGCGCTTCGTGATCATTATATGATAAAACCTGTGGTTCAAAGTGCCTTGTTGTAGTATTTGTGTGATGTTTGTTTCTGATGCGGACCCACAAGGCTATAACTCGGTTTTATTCTGGAATTTACTTGCTTGTCTGTGGAGAGTTTTTAATTCCATTAGCTATGTGTACATTTCTCTTTGCATGTGATTCCCCTTGAATTCCCGGCTATTCTGTAAGTGCCTGGCTGCTAAAGTCAAAAGTAAGAAGAAGAAGAAAACAAAAAGATGAAGTCCCACTTGAACAGAGCGACACATGCTCAGACAGGCTTGTGGAGCCAACACTTGTTCTGGGGTTTTGTAATTTCTAATTACCATGCAATTCCAAGTGCTAAGTCTGTCTCAGCCAGCCCACATTCCCCAAATCATGTAGCAAAGTCATGCTTCATGTCACAGCAAGGCTTCTACTGTAGGTATCTACGACAAAAAAACACTGAACATGTCGATGTTAGATGAACTGGCTAATGTGAATCCTCAAGTGAACACTAAATTCCTAATAAATGTGGAAGGGGAAACCTGCAAAGATGATA
Source organism: Micropoecilia bifurca (assembly GCA_903067075.1). NCBI lineage: Eukaryota > Metazoa > Chordata > Actinopteri > Cyprinodontiformes > Poeciliidae > Micropoecilia > Micropoecilia bifurca. The sequence continues at coordinate 35,008 of CAEGAF010080359.1, read as the reverse complement.
AACGACGATCCAAAGTGAGAAGAATTGCTCAGATTAAGTTTGGCTTCTGTCCTGAGGCTCATCCAAAGCTTCCCTGATGTTTCCATGCAAGCAGGCAACAAGTTGCTCCGAGCTCCAGCGGGTTTTAACGTCTCCTCTGTGGTTTCCCCCCGCCGCCCTCCTGAACCGGGCCGCCAGCGCTGAGAAAAGGGTCCATTGTCTGAGGAAAGAGCATTTCTTGGCCATGAAACAATCATGCTGTGGGGTTTTCTCCGCTCTCTCAGACTTGCTTGAAACTCTGCCATTTAGAGATCAGCTTTTATGGTTTGCAGGTTTGCACCTTTGAAAGCAATAAAATTTTAGTTGGATTGTTGGACAAGGCACGCCGTGTGTCTGTGTGAAACAGGAAATGTTCAGTTTTCTTAAAAAAGAAAAAAAAATAGAGCCATAAAAAGAAATGTGTTGCAAAACTAGAGTGAAAAAATGGATTTTAATCAAGAATTATTCCATTAATTTTACCACTTAACTGTTAGGTTTCTTGAAATCTTAAGCAGCCCTGAGCATGACACCACCACCACCAGCAAACTAAATCTACTCTTAGTTTTAAGCTCAATCTGAGCTACAGTTGCATTAAATGTAAAAGTTAGTTAAATATCAGATGCAATTGTCTCTGCTGTATGTAGCTGACGTATATTCAGCCAAATGTAGCTAAAACATAGCTGATAAGTATCAAATGTGTCATTTGCTACTTTGCTACATTTAATAAATGTAGTCATACTTAGCAAATGTAGCTAAAAAAAGCCACATTTGCATACATGTGTCTACATTTAGCTAAATTAATCTAAATATCTTCTACATGTTGCTATATTTAGCTAAATGTGGTTAAATGTAAGGCTACATTCAGCTAGTGTAGGTAAATGTAACTTACATTTAACCACATTTAGCTGAATGTAGCTGTATTTAGCTGATGGAGCTGAAGATAGCTTCACTAGATAAATGTAGCTAAATTCAGTTAAATGTAGCTTTAAAAAAGCTACAAAAGCTACAAGAAAACCTTGATAACGTAACAACTACTCTGTTTAAATATACATGTAAGTCTGTCATCTGAATATTTGTGCCTTGTACGATCGTGTGGCTCAATTCATCCTGCTGTTTGCAGTGATTCTTTTTTTTCCTGTCTCTACCCAGGTTCTCTTGCTGTGAATCCCTGATACTCGGTGAGGAGTAATAATCAAACTGCTGCATCAGTTTCAGCTGGGATATAAAATTAATACAACAAACGGTTCATCCACAACATTTCCTGCCTTTCCAGTCTCTTTATGGAGTCGTAAGGGGGGAAAAAGAAGAAGAAGGGGGAAAAAAATCCCCTTTAGAATTTAAATGAAACGGCGTCGGGTTTGACGGAGCTCGCTGAAAGTGAAGTGAGTCTAGAATAGCCGTGGCTCACAGATGAGTGGGTTGGGAGAACCTGATAGGGACTCTTGTTATCATAAGCCATATGCCTCCTGCAGCCTGTGGTCTGGCTGTAAGGTAAATAAAGCTGATGACAAACAGCAGCTGTAGCTGTGCTGCCCCTCGCTCACCTCCTTCCTCATCCCGACGTCGCCGGCCGCCAAACGAATTAGCATCAGCTGGCTGATACGTTTGTAATCTATTCCGAGCATGGCAAACAATACAAATTGGATTTCTAATTTCTCCTGACTCATTTATGCGACGCGAGCGTGTCGCCATGGAAACATTTTTGGACACGTGGCAACTTTCTTCAGAAATACCTTTATCTCCCGTTTTCCACTGAAATTGCTTTCAAAGTATGTGTGATTTCTTTCTTAGTTTTTTTTTTGCAAAATGAGTTTCACATATTTGAATTCTAACAAACTCTTCAACTCCTGTTACCTCCACACACAAACTGCCTACTTTATATACACAAACACACACCGTAGATACAGAAAAAAGTTTGTCGCGCAACAAAACCCAGCTGGATCTCAAACACACACGTTGGGCTCTAACACATTGATTGGCCAGATTAATTACAGCATAGCTTCCGGACACCTATCTGCTCCTAAAGCAAATTCCCATTAAGAAAAAAAAGAAAAAGAAAGAAACGGAATTTAAAATCAATTCCCAGGCCTCACAATGCAAGCTAAATCTCAGCCCCAAACACACTTTTGATTATCCGACTCCGAAGAACAACAAAAGCAATTAAAGATACGGTTCTCCGGCTCCATTGAGTCATCCTCCCCATGCCAGATAACCTAGAGACACCAAGTGTTCTGATAAATGGGCCGTGAACTTCTATCTGCTAAAATAACAACGCGGCCTAATGTGTCCACCAGGATGCTTATCACAATGTAATCATTGTTGCGTTTGCACTGAGAGTGTGATGTAGGTCAGGGCTGTACGCAGGGGCACAACGGTTATTATTTAGCTTTGCCTTGACATTTAAAGTTTTCAAGTGTATTTGAGAAATCCTTTAATCTCCCGTGGCAACCATTCAACTGTGCAAAACGCCTGGGTGGACCTGGCCCCGCCTTCAAGGGCAAAGCTCCTCCTCAGAGATGTAGTTTATGTTTCATGGCATGTTATATGCCGGGAAAATGCGGGAAACGTTGTTTATGTTGCAGTATATATATGTTTGTGATGCTACACTCTTTGTGATATGCCTAACTTATTTACATATTTACATCTGTGGCTTTGAAAATAAAACAGTTTTTGGTAAATACTATGCCTATGGGAGAAGAAATACTCTCAGTATATTTATTTATTTGTTTTTTCTGACTGTTTAATTTAAAATATCTCTGACATTTGAACATTATTTTGAGTATTAACCCATGATGTCATCCAGATACATGATTAGCGAGGTCTGAAATGCAATAGTCTAGGTTCTGACCCATTTAATAAATGTAATTATTATCGAAAAGCCCAATTCTTTTAAGAACTTTATCACCAAGTGAAAGATGATTATGTTAATTATGATGGTTTATCTGATTACAGGTAATGAAAGCATGATATTTAAAGTTAGAATATTACATCAAACCAATAAAAAAGTATTTTCAACAAAACATGGGCTTAATGAAAAGTACATTTAATACCTGTTTAAAGGTTGGCACTTTTAATATGACAAACGAGACTCATCGGGACGTGTATTGAAATTAATTGAATATGACTGTACATGGGTACCGAGTTGGACCAAATAGCATCGCTGGATGCTAATTAAATGGGGTTTGTACGTCTAGGATTATACTGGTTCATCTAAATGTTCTGCAGAAACCTTTTATTGAGTTTCAACATGCTTGTTCCACAAACTGAATTTGAGCAGTTTGATTATAACTTTAATCAAAGACGCCTTGGGCAAGTATCCAGCAGATGAGACATGATATTAAAAGGTGATGGTAATTGACTGAAACCCATTGAGTGATCAGAGCGAATCCTGACTTGTGGATTTCGAAGTATCTGCAGCTCAAACGAGTTGCACGCACACAAACACGCCTCGCCAAAGTCATTTGGAAATCGGTTTACAAATCTGTGTCGGACATCCCATCTGTGCTGCCGGATGGTCTGTCCATGCGAACACACGACTCGTCCAAGATCCACATTCATAAAGTGTGGGTTAACATATTGGTTCTCTTGTCACGCAACCAATCTTTTTGATTTGTAGCCAGTGAGTTTTTCTCTTTTTTTCTTCCCTTTTTTCATGCAGGATACTTTTTTTTAGATTACAGGAAACATAGTTGGCTCTCAGAATGTGTGTTTAGCTCAGAATGTTTTGGCCCAGGAGGCTGAACTAAACTGGAAAAGGTTTTGAGAATCTAAGATCTTTGATTAGATTTGGCAAATTATCAAAGCTGCACAATAAATCACTAAAACACAAGGAAATCCCATAATAAAAACAGATATTGATATTCCTATTTAAAAGGACAGAAGAAGTATCTCTTTAAGGTGAATATAATGAAGTTTTTTTTATTTCTCCACATTTGCAGCAGAAATTACATCTTTTTTGTTTGCGTCCATATAAGGTGTTTGTCAGGAATGAGTTGGAATGTTTTGATCTTAAACTTCAGGGACACTATAACTTTCCTTAAAGGGGAAGTATCATGTAAAATTGACTGTTTTGAGCTTTACATTATGTTATAATTGGTATTCCATCATCAAACTCATACCTGGTGTGTTGCTTTGAGTGTTGCATTTATGAAAAATCCTTTAATCTCTATGACAACCACTTAGCTGTGCAAAATTCCTGGGTGGTCCTTGCACTGTCTTCGCAGACAAAATTCCTCCTTCTTGGAGCTGCAGTTTCCTTCTGAACTTCTTTGGTTCCCACACTCGGCTCCTTCAGACTTTAACAAACACCTGATGGACCTGGGCATTTGCTGAGCTCATTATAGGAGCTACTTCTCAGTACAATGCTGGTAAAAACATTGCTAAAGTGTTAATAAAGGAACCATGTTGTGATGACTTTCTGAAGGCAGAGTTTCAGAAAAAGTAGAATTTTTTAAAAAGAAGCCAAATTTCAAGGTATTAAATTTTGAAGTCCGATTTATTTTAAATCATATTTGGTATGTATAGCATTTTTATGGCAACTGAGGGTAACATTTCTTGATTGTGATATAAAATGTGTCTATGTGGCTGGAAAACACGGTACTTCCCCTTTAACTCTGAGGCTTTGGTCAATTTGTTAAGACCAAACAGCTCATAATGACACAGCCAAACATTGTCTGAAGTGAGCAATGACTTCATGCTGTATCACACGAGAAATAATGAAAAAGCTTGACAGGGAGCGAGCAAGCTACAAACACCAGATCACCACAATCTCAGCAGCTGAAAGTTTCTCTTTCTTTAAATTTTCCACTTGACCAAACACCTGAAATTGTCCAAACCTCCACAGCTGATTCAGGCATGTCAGGCAATTTACTCACTCCTGTATGTCTTGTCTCCTCAGTCCTCCCCTCTATCTCTTGTTCTCTGTCAACATGGCGAGATGAGCCGCCTCTCACACTACAGAGTGATTTCTCTGTTCAAACTGAACAATGAGATATGTTGCTGAACAACTTTTTACTGTCATGGGAACAAGGAAAGGTTTTATTGCCACAATACAGTCTTGGAAAAGATAAATAGGTACAATCGTGCTGCTTTTTAAAGAATTTAAAAGATGGAATAATAACCAGTTGCAACTAATCAGAAGGAGTGAACTGGTATAAAAGCTTAGTAGCAACAAAACAGAAACTCAAAAGTCACAAATTGAAACTGTAAAATGTGGTGTTCCTTAAGGCACAGTTCTAGGACCTAAATTCTTTATACTTTATTTTTATATTTTCTATATTTTTACACTATCCAGTATTTTTTTTTTTATTTTGAATGGCTGCTGATAATATAAACTTTTCTTTCTTTAAATATTATGAGAAAACTACTACTAATAGTGGAAAAAGACCTAAGTTCAAAAAAAGCTATCCTTATTTGGGAAAAAAGCTAAATGTATGGTATTTTCTGGTAAACTGTTCAACAATAATGTAAAGTTACATATAAATGGAGGTGAAATTAACAAACATTTTATGAGCTTAGTTTATTTGAATATGCTAAAGAGAAAATTAAAATAAAATCTAGATGTTTCAGTTATCGGCAGAAAACTATGGAATTCTGCACTTTTTTAGTGAGCTTCAAAAGAATGTGGAATTATAAAAGCCCATTATTACACATTAATTGTGTAACGTGAATATGTGTACACATGTATGCATATTTAAATGTAAAATAAAGTGCATATTTAAATGTAAATATGCATACATACATAATTAAACTTATGTATGTATACTATTTATCTATTCATATAGATGACTAGAAGATATCTCTCAATACTGTAGACTGCTGAAACTATTGGTAATTTGTTTAAATGTATTAAATCATTGGTTTGTTAATTAGTATTTTATTTCGTCTTTTGCAAGTAAATGACTAAAATTCAAACATAAACTCAGCCACATGAGGATCACAACACTGGGGAAACTATAAAGGCCTATTCCAAATGATTTGAAGTACATCATTTTCAATCAAAAACATTTAATTTTATTCCTTCTTATTTTTTATTTTTGGTAAGTTAAGCTTCATATTTTATGGTTGGAAGAATTTTTTTTATGCATAATGTGGTATCTTTGCGCTGTCTTGACCTGCTGTCATTTTGACCAGGATGTCCTTGTAAACAACATTTTAAATTTCAAGGGGTCTTTCCTTGTTAAATAAAGTAGAAATAAAATTTTACACGGCTGTCAACCTACACTGGAGTGGAGGTCACAGTAAATTGCTGCCCAAGGTCAGACTGAGCAACTCACAGAGAAACTGGTAAAAGAAAACTCTACAGCCATCAGTTAGCATGTTGAGTCTTAAAGTTTTACCGTCCAGTCATTTAGACAGAAAACACCAAAGTAGGGATGTTTGGACATATTTACAGCACAATGTGTGGTACAAACAACTTCCACTGATTTTGACTTGTTTTGTAGTCATGGGACCTTGCAGTCATTGGCAGACAGTCTACCAATGACTGCAACCAATATATATGTTGCAGTCATTGGCTGCAGTCTACCAATGACTGCAACATACAATTTTTATACAAATTGTTTTCCAGAATGGAATAGAATTCTATTCGGTTTTACAAATAAGTTATTGTATAAATTGGTTCAAGCAACAGAACAATGGTCCACCAAGAAATCTACTGAAAACTGCCTGAATAGGAGGCAGTTGAAATGCTCCATCGTCCCAATCAAAGCTAAGATCTCAGCCTATTTAAATGTTTGTGCTTAATAAAAATGAATAAACTAAATTAATGTTCCTCCTGTAATCAATATTGTGGGATACAGTTAGCAGCTACCAGATCCCCAAAAAGTATTTCACGTTTTTTTGTAAACACTATCATGATTATAATTCCAAAACTCTGACTTAATATTTATATCCCAGCATGGTTGTAATGCTCCCAATTCCCAATAAGTACATGCTGAAACTCAACAAATACATTGAAAAGCCTGTGTAAACAATAAAAAAAATATTTAAAAAACACATCTAATTTTTGCTTAGAGGCCAGATCACTGACCTGTTAATGCAACAGGAACAGAGTTTAGGGAAGCAAAATCAGAGTTACTGGAAATAAAACCAACCACTTCTCTAGAACAACACCGGATATGCTTTTTAAAAATTTTGAATCAGTAATAATGATATTGCAAATTTACTTCTGCATTTTGGCTGTGAATCTAAAAAAAGAGAGAACAGCAGCATATGATGTATTTAAAAGTGTATAGTGTATATATAGGATACATATATAGTATATATAGTATAGTAGGGAAAGAAAAAGAAAACTGTGCACTGTTCCGCTAACAGAACTCATCCATTATAGTATGACTGGGCCCACTCCATTGCTATTACTTTTAATCAAGAAAAAGTGTGGATTTACAAAAAAAGAGAAAGAAAAAGCAAACATTTATTTTCTTTTATAGTTATTTTCCAGTGGTCGGCCCGGTTTCTCCATCATATGAAGTTTTTGTTTAAATCTCTCTTTTTGTCCACGTACTTAGCTTGCCTCGTAGGATACAAGAACTTGCATGTTAGGTTAAATAAGGACATAAATATAATACTTTCGTTGTGATGGACTGGTAATTTGATTCTCTCCAAATAACAGTTTGGATTAGCTCACAACCTGTCATGACCCTTAATGGAACAAGCTCACGTGGAAAAAAAAATCAATTGAACGTTACATTACCAAGGGAAGGGATTTTGCATGTCTGCCCAAATTAAATCTGTTTTCTATACCCCCTTGTGCCATGCCTGGTCATGTGAGGTGGTACAACACTCAGAAGGTACACTCTGGACTGGTCACCAGTAGATAAATATATGTGTATATATACAGTGCATATATTTAAAAAGGTACATGAACAACATTTATCAGCTTTTGCCAAGAACGCTCCGTTTTGACCCGTGCCTCTTTTTACCTCTCTCTCCTACAAATCCCTCTTCTCTGACTGATAAAAAAGTGGTGATGCATGAGGAAAATCCCCAGTCCTTGTTTATCCCTTAAGCAAGCATTATGCTAATTTGTTACGCTGTGATGTCATCCATGGCTCCGTTGCCAAGGATGCCTTAAAGAGTGTTTGGGTCTTTAGAACAGAGATAAAGTCTCATTGGCTGTAGACTTTGAACTTTACGACAATCTACAAAAAATCTGAGACAATATTTCAAATTAAAGGGACAATTCATGCAGCGTACAGCCTATTATGTTTTCATCTTAAAGCATGAATGATTACAAGGACTTAGAAAAATTGACCTACAATCCATGAGGTGCATGTTGGGAGGTGATTGTAGCTGCATTTTTAAACAGGTTTGTGAATATATTGCACTGCCTGTGTGATCATTTCAAACATCAGAACCTTTTTGTATATCCAGTGGAGAAGTTGCTGAACAAATCTGTTAAACCCGACTTATTTTTGAGATGGCATTTTTCCTTGGCAGTTTGAGATCTCATTCAGAAGATCTTGATTTCTCAACTTTTAGATATCGTTCAATGTTCTGAATTTAAAAAAAAAAGGTTGAAGTCATATTCAAAGTGTTTCTTTCCATATATGATTTTAAATAAATTGTCTTGATGCTAATTGATTAATTGTGGCAGAAATTAGATGCTTCCAGACCTGTGGAGTTTCTGGGGAATCCTGAGGCCTTTTTGCACTGCAGGGCGTGGAGCGGCAGCGGGGCAGACTTTTCTTGGCAGTCAATTTGACTGACAGCATTAAAAAAAATCCGCCATAATATACTTCTGACCTGTTGAACAGCTGAATAGATCCACATCGTGCCATCACACATCAAACAAATGATTTTAGGCTATGTAACTTTTTCTCCACAATGACAAACTACATATAAACGATGAAATTGATTAAACACTTCAATGTTTGTCTCATCAGTGGACATTTTTAGCAGGCACTGTATATAACAGGTGAGTGGACTTGATTAGTGGATTAGATTTTTTTTTGAATAATGAACACTTCTGAATCTAAATGCACCAGATTCAGAGAGGAAAGGATTCCTGGGTGCCACACCTTGGAATCAGAGACAATAGAAATGAAGTCGCAGACCAGACTGGCGTTTTTTCCCTTTAAACATCAGCCCTTCAACGGTCAATATTCTTGCTCCAATTGTTATAAACCCCTATTTAATTTAGTCACAATTCTGCCTCATTGTCACTGCTGCCATCATCACAGAATCAAGTTCACAGTAAACATGTTTGGCGCTCTTGTCCGACTGATCCGTCAGATTGTTTTTTGTTTTTTTGTTGTGTTGTGTGCCAAAGGTCATGGCAGAAGTTCAGCAGAGTGCTTATTCATGACATTTATCCTTTTTACTGTCAGTTAGCCTTACTCAGGCACAATGCCATGACAGGTTATCCATGCCATTAGCAGAAGACACAGAGACGGCAGACAACAAAGACGAGGCTGTCTGATGGGCGAGCGGGGGTAATATGTTTACGGCGGAGAAGAAAAAGGGCGGAGGGGCTCCAGAAATGACAGGGAGAGAATTGAGGTTCAGAACTGGGATTTGTCTTACATTTCCCTGACGTTGTACTGAATGCTGCCTATTATTATCCTCAGAAGAAAGAATTTATTTTCTATTTGTTTGGCAGCCTTTTTTCTTTTTTGGGTCTCAGGCTTGATATTTATTTATTCATTTGTGCCACCAGTGGCGCCTGAAAGGGGAGCTGTGAAGTGCATCACATTAACTGTATTGACATAAACAGCTCACCAAGCGCATTGCCTCTGCCTTTGATGAGGGTTTAAGTAGGAAGCCATTGAGAGACTTATGGAGAAATGTTCCCATGGGATCAATAGATTAGAGCCCTTACTAATCTTAGTGAGCAAGACAGCAGCTCTCATAAGGAAAAACTCCAGTGATATCGCTAACATATGCTGCGCCATCACTCCCCACTGCCCTCAAACCGTAATTATTTTTCACTCTCTTACGGGGCACGAACTTGGAAGCACAAGTACTGCCATCTTTCTCCATGTGTTATGGTATTTCTCTTAGGCTTTAGGAAAGAGAGAAATGCTCTGATGTTATGTGTTCTTATTCATTTTTATTTTTCAGAATAGTCTGATGTATTATTCCAGGTCGGGATCCAGTCTGGCCCAATAGCAGACAGAGTGCCGTTTTGTTTTAGTTTCACTTTAATTTAAAAGAAAAATGATACAAAACACTTAAAAACTAAAGTGTGTGTTAAAATCTGCTTTGTAACAATCATTTTGGACTCAATATAGATCAAGTCAAACAGCACATATGTGATGTCTTCTTTTGAGTTGGTCATCAAGTATTTTTACATTTAGAAGAAGGTAGAAAAGAAACAGCTATGGAAAAGTGACAAAATGATATGAAGGTAAAATGTAATGGAAGGCAAGTTAAGTTTATTTGTGTAGCACAGGTAAATGAATAGTACTTTCACTGCAAAAAAAATACAAAATCTTACCATGTATTTTTGGCAAATATCTTAGTTTTGTCTTATTTCAAGTGTTCTAACTTACAAGTAATGTTTCAGCAAGATATAGGAGCTTGTTGTAGTAAATGTGGATTCGTATTTATCTCTTCTATCTTTCAGAAACAAAATATGAAACAACCAGCATGTTTTTTTTATTATTTTTTTTATTTGGCTACAAATATTGGCTTACAGAAAAAAAAATCTCAAGCAAATGGACCTAATCATTTTTTCTTGGGATCATATGAGTTTTTCTTTACACCCATTTAGTCCATAAGCGATTTCCTGAATGAGGCGCCCAGAGTGTGACAGATCCAAGGTGAGTCGTCCAAGACCGAGTTTCAATTAGACTTCTCTGTGGGCACTGATCCTCTGCACCATTAATCAATTCATTTCAATTAAAGCCATCCAAGAAATGATTAAATAATTACCTGCAGGCTCAGGGAGTCATATATCCTTATTATGGGAGCCCATTGGTCATCAGCTTGAGAATGTCTGACCAGCGCCAGATGTGGCACAGCAAATGACGAAGCTGGATGACAAAGACGGTGAGTAGGAAGGCAATATTTAGTCATCTGTATTCTGTTGAGCTGAAATGGAAATGGAAGATAGTGTCAGAGAAAAGTTCTCTGTAAATGTGAAATTTGTGATTTTATCTCTGTGTGCCGTACAGGTCCACCATGGCCAACTGAGGCGGGATGACAAGGTCAGTGGGCGAACATGGATCGGTGGACATCGAGGGGCGGCACAGGAAATGTCATGGATGTCTGCCTGCACTAATGCAAGGTCCTGTTCCTGTCATCATGCAGATGTCTGGCTCTGTGGGGAAGAACGAATGGAGATGATGAAAGGTAAAAAGGGGTTAAAATCTTCAGAGATTTCTGCTTCCAGAAGCAAAATAGTCAAATGGACTAGACTTTACTCTTTAGAATATTTACATTCTTAAACTCTAGTTTGTATTTTTCAATTTTCATACTTCCCTTATTAGCAGAAGAAAGTGTAAGCTTAGTTTGTCGACAATCAAAGAAATCTTGTCTATCTTGTCGTCAGCTGCAACTAGTTGCTACAACTACAAGATTAGTTGCTAATCAATGTAGCTTAAGAAGCTACAAAGTCAGTTGATGGCTAAAAATGGAAAAATACAAAATGCTACTTTGTATTGTTCAATTTTCATACTTCCCTTGCCAGCAAAAGAAAGCTGTAACCTTAAGCTAAGAAATCTTACCTACAACAATTTACTAGTTACAACTAGCTACAATTTTTTTTTTAAATCTAGCTACTTGTAGCTAGCTACAAGTAAAAAACAAAAAAAAAAATCATCATAATGATTTAAATCTTTTCTTATTAGTGGGACTTTTTCCCAATTATGCCTCAGCAAATGCAAAAGTGAAGAAAATTCAAAGATACTATTTTCAGTTTATCATTCACGTCTTTATATCCATCCACATATATCTTTACAAAAAAATTCTGTTTCTGACCAAGAAAACCTTCATTACAAACAGATTGACTGATATTGTTTTAAATGATTCAGTGTGGGGTGGTAGTGTGGGGCCAAGCGGGAAAGACTTTCCCATTTCCTAATTCATTGAAAATCCACCAGTTGTACTTTGCTCAGATCATCCTTTTGTCTAAGTTGTGTGTTAATAAGTCTTATAACTCTCTATCCCTTAAAGAAGCAGTAATATGTTTTCCAGGCACCTAAAGGCATTTGATAGCAGAGTCAAGTAACTATGTTAACTTAGGTTGATATAAAAAATACTGTATATATCAAATATCACTTAAAAGAAATTAGACTTTGTGATTCAAAGCTTTCTTTCTGAAGCTCTGCCTTCAGGAAGTCATCGCAACATGGCTCCTTTATTAAACCTTTAACAAAGCTTATACCAACATTGCACTGAGGAAATGAGCTCAGCAGGGACACAGTTCCACAAGGTCTTTGCTAATTGTGGCTAGCTAGTCTAAAGGAGCTCAATAGGGGAGGGCTACTCTGTGAGGCAGAAGCTTGGAAACTGCAACTCCAAGGAGGGGCTTCGTCCTCAAAGGTGGAGCTAACTCTACCCAGGCGTTTCTTATAGCCGAATGGTTGCCATGGGAGACTAAAGATTTCTCCAACATGCATGACAGAATCAAGGCAACACTCCAGGTATGTTCTTGATGAGACAATAGCACTATTACATGTTGTAAAACTCTAAAAAGTCGATTTTACACAATGCTGCCCCTTTTAGAAAGAAGAATCAAAGACATAAAGAAAGAAGGGACAAAAATATTCCCTCCTTTACAAAGTCGACATTGTGTTGTTACTTTTTAACGGTAGTGGGGACTGATTCTCAGAAAAGGCCATTGCTCTGGACTAAATCAGTTCACGCAGACCTTTTTATGACAAAAACACACATAAAACTTCCTCACGCAGCATGTACAGTGAGGCCAGTTGGGTTAAATAGCTGTCATTATCAGGCTGTGTGGCAGTAGAATGGAGGTGACCCCAGACGGCTCTCTATCTTCCAGCCCCGCTGCTGCACATTAATGGTTAATTGGTGTCACAGGGGACTGCTGATCAAAGGCTTTCTAACCAGTCCCCCCATTTTCAAGCACACTCTGCTGCCATTCTATTAGCAAGACGCACACGTCGACGGAGGCGGGTGGGTGGATGCTCCCATCCTCAGTTCTAATTCAGATCCCCCGTGCCGCCACATGCAGGCACACCTTCCTCCCATGTGATAATTATCACGCCCCAAACACACAAATATGCACAGGCACACGCGGCGAATCCCATATCTTGAGCCACAACCATATCTGCAGCTTAAAGCGCCGCTGTTCTGACAGCCATCAGCAGAAATGGAGGCAAATCTTATTTACCTCGCTAGGTTTTCAATTTTTTTTCCCCCTCTTCTGCTCCCCCCTTCTCACCCTCCAATTCCATATTAATGACATTTTCATGGTTTCTCTCCTCACTGCTGCCCGCTCACCCAAACTTCCTCTCAGCAATCATGGTAATTTAGTGAGTGAGTGGCTTTTAGGTGCCCAGCTACGATGGCTGCTGTCACTAAAGATCAGAGACCTTTTTTATATATATATATATATATATATATATATATAAAAAAGAAAATAATTGGAGATTTGCCTTGGTTTGTCTGTCGATCAAAAGGAACCAATTCTTTCACTTAGGAGTTATATTATGTAGAAAATATTTTATTCAAATTCCAGCTTTTTTTTTTCATTTTAGCTTCTTTCTTCATTTACTGGGTGATGAATTTTAAGTGAATGAACACTAGTATTGAGCACTGAACTTTGCATGTCACACTGTTCTTATTATTGATATGATTTTTCTTATTTTATTTATTGGGCTGAAGTAGATGGTGAATTTCTTTCAAAAATGAGGTTCTGCAAAAACCTTAGAAGTCATGAAAATCTTACCCTCAGTGGATTTATCTTTACTTTGATGAAAGTTTAGCTTACTAACTAGCTGGTAACTCAAAGTGCATTTCCATCACATTAAAATAACTGTAGGGAAATATTCCAATTTATGCAAATGTTTTTTTGGAAACCTTTAAGCCTCTTTTACAGGAAGGCTAGTGTCATAGCTCTTTATGGAGATGGCACCACAAAATCACTGTGTGCGTCCAGAGCGAGTAGCTGGGAAAGCAGAACCAAAGAGGCGTGGCATTAGCTTCACCTGAGCGACATAAACATGTATCAAGACGTTTCAGGTGACTCATACAGAGTGTTCAAATGCAGTCAGTGCTTTAAATAAAGTTGTGTTCAGTTGACATTCTCTCCATTTCAATTGATCATAAGGTATAAAAAACGTGAAGATTCAAGGTTACAGTATGTTCTAAGAACAGGTTAGTGACTATTGCCTTTGAAAATTTTACCTCAAAACAAAACAAGAGAAGTTTAGGTTATTTTTTCCAAATGGAGTGACTAAAAATGTAAAAAATAGTGTTTGTTTGTATTGTTTTTTTGTATTTTTTGCATTTAATTTAGTTTCACAAAACAAACAGTAGCTCAACAATTCATTTTGCAGTAGGATGTTAATATTAGATGGTCGTTGTTACTACAGAAGCATTCTGTAATTAGTTTATCCACTGCAAACAACGAACTTCTTCAAAGACTTACACAATTGTAAGTATGTTTGTGAACTCCTGTGATATTTTTGAAGGTTGAGTTATTGTGGTAGTTTTTGCTTTCGAATGTGACTCTCATTTTAGGTTGTTTTTTTTTTGTCCATTTCTGGTCTTTTCTTCAGTCATATAAATATAGTTTTCTTTGTTTTCCCTTGGCTTTTGGAACTTATTCTAAACCGGTGCTACTGAAAGTAGAAACAATTTCAAGCCAGAAATCCATTGTGTGTCAACACACTTCAGCATGACTCATCTAATTTGTGTTAAAACGGCAATTGATGTGCAACAGTTGATGTAATACGTGACCTCTGATGTGCATTTCTGCTCCTCATTACGGCTGTCCATCAATAATAATTATACCTGTTTTTATTCACTTTGTAATCACCCAAACTAGTCTATTTGCTCCTTTATTTCTTAAGTATGACTCCTTGATTCTGGACCCTGGCATTATGCCTGTGTGACTAAATCAAGTCCTTCATCCTTCATCATTCAGTGCTTCTGTCTACACTTTATACTCTATTATTTCTTGAACAATTAATCCACAGAACTATACCTATGCTTGCTGTGTAGCAGAGAGACGTATATTTTAGACAGATGTGGACAGTCCAGTCTAATATTTGCATTTGACTGAGTACTTGGGCTAAATACCTATCCAAACAGTGCAGTCTTGTGGTGACAGATGTCATTTCTTGACATATTTCTGTAATAAAAAACCCCACAAGTCTCAAGGGTGTATGCAGTTCCAGCCACTCTGTGTACTATGTGAGGCTTATTATGTCATTTTCAGCTTCAGTTGTAAATGTTTGTACAACTGAAGGGTATTGACACAAACTACAGCAAAATAGCTGACAGAATTTTTTTTTCTTCATGTTTGGAAAACAACACTGTGTTAAAGTGTCAGAAAATATCAGCAGAGGCAATGGTGGATATCAGCTAGTGTAGAGCAATGGTGGTTTTTGATATTGGCAGTTTCCCAGGGCGGCATTAGAAAGGGATGCTGCCCATGAACTACAAAATCGGCTATGATGCAAAGTCAATTTTTTTTGTTGTTTTTGATTTGTTTGTAAAAATCAAATCATTTTGATAACACCTGAAGGTATAAAATTTCACTATGTGCCTGGAAAATATATAATGCCTTTTAATGCGAAAACAACTGGAACACACTTGAGCTATGAACTGAATACACAACACAGAAACTGATGGTGTTTGTGGTTGTTTTGAAAATCTATCTTTACTCAGCAACCTTTCCAAGAAGAGAAAAAAAGACCATATGAGCCAAACAACATTTGGTGTGCTCATGGTGCAGAAACAGTCAGACATTATTCAGCTTGTTCGTACTTTTTTTATGCACTCATACCATATTTACACATTCAGTTTTCATGTGCACACCTGCTTTTCATGTGTGCAGGCTTTGAAACTAATTAAACCCCCCCTGAAAAAAAACATCCAACAGAAACTAGTGGAAGCGCACTCCTTCCACTGTGTTGTGTACCTGTTTGGCTGGCCGCCTGGAATAATTAGTGTTGCCCTGGGTCTGAGTCTGTTTGCTGGGCTCACTGAATATTCCCTCTTATGCTCTTTGGCTGCCAATTAACTCACATGCACAAACGGTCTTTCACGTGCCACAAGCAGTAATTTTGACGAGTGTTTTTTAGAGAATAAATCAGATTGTTTTGTGCATCTCTCGCGTTTGTTTTCAACAGATTCAGGTTTTGATGGGATTCCAGAGGTTTCAGCGAGGGCCGTCCGAGCCGACTTAAATTGACCTGACAGCACCTACCAAAAGTCTTTTAGCACGTCTAGAGAAAACATACTCGTTGTGTTGAGGAATGAACGGCGGAGACCGCGCGCTGCTGTTTGTGTTAGCCAACCCTGAGAAACGCCCACGATATGTCAGGAGAATAAAAGGCATCCAACACGCGGGTCTCAGGCCTCGCGGAGCCGGTTATGCATCACAAAGGAAACTAGATAAACGCATCATCCTCATCGCTCTCGCGCAGCAATTTCCCAGTAGTGGGTCTTCTTGATGAAGTGCCAGATCCCCTCCCTGTTATTCTCCTCTCGCCAGCCAGGTGTCCACATGCATGACTGTATTCATCAGTCAGGTGGCTGCGGCCTGGCTTTCTTTCCTCCTTCTTTCCCATCCTGCCTGCTGTCCCCAGCTGTGAATGAGACTCTGCTGATTTATCGTTTATGCTTTATCAGTTGCCGTTGCCGATCGCCAAAATGAACCGCCATAAGAGGCATTGATTAAATAGATTGTTCTTTTGCGAGGCATGCTGCACGAATATGTTTCGAAGTTTGAATATATTCGCATGATTAATGCATCACCTGGGAAATCCTGGCGTATAATCGACAGGTATGATGGCAGATGAAAAAAGGTAGAGAGGTATGCACGATTCCAGAGGATGAACAATAATTACAGTAATCAGAACAAGGCCTGGAGTTATTGCCGCATGCGCAGGAGGCTTCTCTCCCTCCGACACCTGCGTGAGTCTCGCAGTTGCGCCACTTCTTTTGTTCGGACGCAAAAGTGATTAACAACAAGACAGAACATTCGTCTTCACTCTTCCTGTTTTTCTTCGTCATATCCAAATCCACTCGGCGTATCTGTAATTACACTGAATCCCACATAACTGCAGACTCGAGCGCGAGGAATCAGTGTTGAGAAACATCCGATCTCACCTCCACCCCACGCTTTCAAAACCTTGGAAGCCTTGCACAATTTCTTCCCCTCAAACATGAACAGTAACTGGGCGTGACGATACAACGTGGTGGTGGGTTAAAGAGAAAAAAGAAAACGGTCTGCTTTAGAGTCATTCAGCATCTTGCGTCTTCACAACATTCGACCTGTTCAGGTGATCCTCACAAACGTTTTGTCGGATTTTGTTCTTGTCTTTTAGGCCCATTCCCTATTTCTAACTTTCTTCTGGTGAAGCCATGGTACTGGGGATTTGGGTGTGTGCGTCAACTCTTTTTGAGGCTTACTTTTCTCCTGACTGATACCTTTGTACGTTGAAATCCTTTTGATCTTTTGTAACATCTCTGCAAACCATGCATTCAACTAAAAACAAACAAAAAAAGCTCGAGGATTAGTCCGCATGTTTCTGGATATTTGGGGGAAATAATAAAAACTCTGTTTTATATCGCTAAAAATGACTATTTATGAAAACTTCAACCAAAGTGGAGATTTGAGAAAATTCTACATTTGTGTTTGCATGGGAAAATGGTGCTTTGGTGTTCCATGCATAAGAGTCTATGACACAATGTGCCAATATATCCACGTACTTGCGTTGGCACCATTGCCAATCAACAGACTCAACATGTTGTTTTATTAACTTTATATTCTACTTTTAACTTTGCACATATGCACACGCTGAAGGGAAAAATGACAATTCTTTTACTTGCATTAATAATCATGCTGCTGCGGTAGAACAATTAAAAAAATAAAAATTAAACCTAGACATGTAGGCATTGAGCCCTGCAGTGAAAGGGGGCTGTGGGGAAACCGCAGAAAAATCATTCGAATAACAACGCAAAACAACTTGTGTTCTTTTTCTCCCTCTCTGTCTCGGCTACGCCACAGACTTGCTACCATAGCAACTGACAACAACATCACAAATGTATCAGGATTCAACACCAAAAGACGCAAAGACTTCCCACACAAAGAACAGAACATTGATTAGATTAGAGTTTTATGCTTTCCGGCTTGATGTTTATTTTACAATTAATAAAGCAATTATTTATAAGTGATTCTTGTGGTAGATTAGCTGCTGCTGTATAACTAATATATCACAGCGGTGGATAATTAGCTAATTTGAACACCTGCTCTACAGGTGTGTAAGTCACCAAAACACACTGAATTCCACAGCACATCCACATGTTAAGGTTGTCAAAGTCAAGCTAGCATAGCGACCTGTTTTCATCTCCCTTACTAATTTTCTTTTATTAAAACTTTATTCCGACCTTTTTATCTAGTTGTCAAAGTACTGCAGTCCATTTCTTTTATATATATATATTTAAGATTTAGTGCATAATGTTGACAGCTTGACAGCTGAAACCAATAGTAGTCATCGTTGGCGAGCAGATTTTCTGCTACGATCCCTGGGGGTCGTTGTCTTGCACACATGATGTCTTACTGCAATTTGTCCGTAGGGAATTTTTCCTAAAACAGACTCAACATGTTTAAGGGTATGTACACAACCACGTTATTGGAACTTAGTAGCTATTGCTTAAGCACTTAAGTATTTCAAATACAGTTCAGAGTCATTAAAAAAACATTAAAATATTCTTATATTTTGGCACTAGCAGGAAGCTAGGAGACATATCTTGCTAACCTTAGCATGCTTTCTACTGCTTCCCTATGTTCCCTATTACAGTTCAGCAATTTAAATGATGTTAAAGCAAAGGATTTTTTTTAATCTTTATTAATAGAGATCAACAAGCCAAATGGTAACTCTACTTCCTCTTTTTAATTCAAATCAACTATATGTAAAACTGTACCATTTGAAGTCTTACTATGAAGTCAGCTGAAAACAAAATCGATATTTAATTAAGTGGACTAGATATTGGGTTACCTTGCTTTGCAAAATCTCGAAACATTCCCACTAATAAACCCGTGAGTCCTCAAAAACATGCACCAAATCGTTTTTCGTTTGGCGGCTACTTGCTAAGCCATCAAGGCTTGAGTTAATGAAAATGCCTGGATGAAGGGGCTCTCTGATGAGCAACCTTGGATTCCCTCTCACAGCACTTCAAAAGCGAGGAATTAATAGATTTAGCTGGTCAGTAGAGGACCACTGACTGCAAATGTCACATGGAGCTAATCATTTGCTCCAGAATAATATTCAATGAGACAATGAGTCATTGCATAACCTTTGGACCTGGACTTTTTTTTTTATCACACTCTTTTCTAGACAGAACAGAAAGAAATCACTGCTGGGTATTTTACGGATCATGTCAACCACAGAAAGGGACTCGACGCTTCGTGATGAATGATGGGAGCAAACCGCCACACAGCAGATACTTGCACAGTCTTCACCGTGGCAAAATTAATTTTTTACACCCTCACATTTTGCGACGCGCTGCCCAGGGCTTTGCTGTAAACACTCTGTCAATCGTAAATTTTAGTTTGTGTAGTTTGTGGCGAGATGGAATGGACAGTAAATCTCTCGCTTTATTGTTGCTGCGGGAAAGACACAGTTCATTCACTTACTTTCTTGTGAAAATACGTGTGGCAGATCAATTCTTTCCCCGGTTTAAACTCTTTCATTTCGTGATTAAACTGAGTTAGTTTGGGAACTTTATAGTGAGAGATGCATGCATACAAATGAGTCGTGGTGAGGATAAATGCTTCCTCAGGGGCATTTTACACTCAGCAGGCAGAGTTGAACTTTTTTTTTCTTTTTCTTTTTTTCTATTTTTGTGGCATAAAGAATGTTACCAGAATATAGCGAAATCAACAAAGTACTGTTTACTTGGAAATTTTGATGTTTTTATATCAAAAAAGAGAACAACCAGTCCTAATTAGTCTATTTAGCATTATATTTTAAAAATATATTTTTTATACAAAAAAGTGAAAGTAAAATTGAACATGTAAGTTGAGCGTTGGATGTATTTTTACACTCTTACCCTAGACACCAAAGTCACCCCATAAAACATGGTGGTGGCAGCATCATGCTCAGAGGTTACTTTGGGAACTCAGAGTGGTCGCAATAAAAATCACAGTTAAAGAATCTCTTTCCACAAAGTTGGTGTCAACCAACTTCCTGGCATAAACCTGATATCTTTCCTTGCTCTCTGAAGCTGTTACCTAATGGAACACTCAGATGTTGAGATTTCTTCCATTTGCATCCAGTCATGCACGTATGCAGTCATCATTAGTGTTCAATGCCTTCTTATCTGTTGAATCGCTTACATGCATTAAGTCAAGGGCAGCTCATTTAGAAAATGAATAAATCATTGAGCGGGTGCATTAGTAATATGGAGATGTAGAACAGATGAAATATTAAAACATGGAATGTACTTTTTTTTTTTGCTATTGGGAGCCCACAGTACGAGCCCTTGTACCATAATGTCTGCTTTTCACGTGGTTTAATTAGACATGATATCTTAATTTGTACACAGATGTACGGCAAAGTAATTATACAGTATTTTCCAAAGACTAAGCAGAATGTAGTGAAATCCCTCTTCCCTGCCTGTTTATTGATAGAAAGCTCATTTATAGACAGTAGAAGGCTGTCTTCTTTGAGTAAGACTTCTTGTCCGGCCTCTTGGGACAGACTCGCTGCAATTTATCACAGTCACTAATTATCCATGTTATAAGCCACACTGTTCCAGGAAGAGGAAAAGGAAACACACACACACACACACACACACAGAGAAAACATGGAATCACAACATTGAAATCACGGCTGACACAAGAGCAACAGGAATGAAAGCGCCGTATATTTTAATTGTGTGCTGCTCACTGATTAAAAGACTACGGGGGAATACGGACCTGTAAAGGTTTTTTATCTCGCCTCATAAAAACCAGCCTCTTATTCTATGCTTCACTTCGTTCAGAGCGTCTGGGATCTCAACTGTTGAGAAACGATTGCTTCATCAAAGCGTGGACTCAGTTGAAGTTCTATACCCATTCGCTAATGTTTGGCCACAACGTATATTATTTTGCTAGTTCGATACTATGAAGCTTACCGGAAATTGCCTGTGTTGTAAACAACCGTCCTCCACAGTGAAGACGCACATGTCGAGCTGAACAAGGAGGCTGTTGATGTTAATTCAACAGGCGTGGCCAACACAGAGTCAATGACTTGATTTGTTTCCTCTGCTGCCATTGCCAAAACTACAGACTACAATTCTAAAACAGTGTGGAAAATCGACATCATTTTTCACAACTTCTCTTTCTGTTCGCTGATTGGCTCGGTAGAAATATTACAAGAGGGAACACAGTAAGTGGGGGGAAAATGCCCCAATTGTCTGTGAAGGGAGTTTTTAAGTTAGTGTTTGCACAGGAAGGCAATGGCCAGGCTAGGTATTTGTACTCTCGATTTATTTTTTGTAAGATGAGAATAGAATTTCATTCAGGCCAAGTAATTCTAAAAAAGTTGCTCATTTAGAAATGACTTTGATCACTCAAAAGGTAAAGAACAACAGGATACATAAACAGATGGTAAACTACACTGTTTTACAAAATAAGACACTTCCCTATAACTTCTAGCTTTAAGAGTCTTTCAATAATGTCGTTCAATGTTCTTTTCCCCCTTCCTTCATTAAGCTGCAGCACATCCACATTATTCTAGGTCAGTGGTTCCATCGAAAACCTATCTCGCAAAGAAATCAACAGCAGAGCTAATTACGCTAATAGGCTCTGGCAAAATGTTTGATACCAAACTACTAGCTGTAATTTAAGAGCTCATGGGAGACGGCACATATTCATTTGGGCACTCCTTTTCTTTTTCTTTTATCTTTTACAACATGTTCTCTCTGTAAGAGGTGCCACAACACAGAATGAAGATTTGACTCTTAATTTGTAGTGACATTTTAACACTTGAGACAGTTTAGACTCTACTTGTCCCAATATTTCCACATAAAATCTGTAATTTTTCCCCCCCCAAAAAAAATTGAAGTTCTCCTCTTTGTTCTGTCTGAAAATTGAAGCATTTGAGCTTTATCTCTCTAATGTTTTGCTAGGCTAACATTTATTTGAAACTGATTGTGCACCACATCACATTAGGCTGGAATATAACGGCAAACATATGTTACCACCAAAGCGAGGGCTAGTGGGGAAACGGCAAAAACTCGCTTACAAAATGCTTAATGACAAGTGCAGATGCTGAAAAACGATTACAAACTAGTTCCCTTCTGTTATGCTGCTGATTAAATGTGGAATTAAGTGTGGAATTTGTGGGATCACTGCTGGTGATGCTGCATTATTGGACTAAAAAAAAGGGCACATAAAGTACATTGCCAATCACTTAAACCTTTCTACATTTTTACATGTTGATCATGTGAAGTGTGTGTTACACAAAAACATGCAACTTAATCTCATTATATATCCAGTTCTTCTGTTTCCAGAGGTTTGTTAGGGAACATTAGTGAACAAACACCAGGAGGAAGACCAAGGAACACAATAAACAGGACAGTAATATGGCTGTAAGGAAGTTTCAAATGGAACAATATTCTAATATTCTAAGTTTTGAACTTCTTATGGATCAAGCCATTATCCAAAAATGGCAAGATCAAGTTATCCTCATGTTATTCTGCAAGGACCAATGTTCAGAGATTCACGTGCACAGCTGTCATTTTCCAAACAGCTTTGCACCAAAAGGCAGTTCTACAAAGCAGACTGAGGGTGGACACTACAGCTCTTATCACTGTTTTCAAATTTGTATTTGTACACATTTTTTGAAAACCATGCAACATTTTGCTTCTCAATTATGTAGTACATTTTGTTGATCTTTCACTTAAAATCACAATGAAATCCATAGGAGTGTGTGTTTTTAATGGGATAAAATGCAACATATGGGATTGAATACTTTTCCAAGTTTAAGTAAGAAACCTGAAATATTGTGTCTTAGCAATATCTTAAACAACAAAACAAAAGTTCCTACAGCTGAACTTTTGTGTTGAAATGAGACACGTCCCGTTAGCTGCACACTGCATGCAGAACTAAATAGGTGATTTAAAAAAGGGTTTAAAACAACCTGATGAAGAATTATTAGGCAACAAAACCTGAAAATTCACTTTTAATGTAAACTCAGACCAAAAAAAAAGTCATTCTGGGGCCAGTAAGGATGTGGTTAATAAGACCAACTGGGACACATAAACGTAATTGAAATAAAAACCAGCTGCTTTTTTGTCTCCTCGGTTTCCTCTCACAAAAAAGGAACTATCCCAAACTGAAGCCAGCACTTTTACAGTTGGTCCTAAATCAATTGGTATTTTGGGATTTTAGGACAGAGTTAATCACTTCTTTGGGAGAAATATATTAACTAAAGGCATCTTTCAAAGCTTATAAATTTATAAATGGTTTATGATCTCAGTTAAAAAAAAAAACACTATTGCGTGAAGCTAATCTGGTATGTTTAACTGCTGTTAGCCAAAGACAAAACTTCCCTTCTGTGAAAGGAATGATTCGTCATCGTGGATGTCAGCTGCTGTGGTCTCTGACCTTACTCTTCTATACAACGGCATAACAAAGGAGCGTTGACTTGAGGAGCTCTTTTCACCGGAGCCTCCAGCCAGCGGTTTGCCAGAGGTGACTGGAACTGCTCAGCCGTGTGGTCGAGAGCCTGCCGAGAGCTTTTCACACCAGTGTTTAATGAGCTGCGTTCAGGTCCACTCCACATTCATCTCACTCCATTATTGGCTCCAAAAAGCTTTTTAAAAGTCGTTTGAGCACTCAGCCTGCTTAACCAATAGCCTATTCATGACAGCGCCAACAGTCCTTCTCAAACAGAGCCAGTTAATTTGTGATTTACGACTAAACAGTGAAAAAATCTTTTTAAAAAAACATCTTAGCCCATCCAATTTGGTGCCGTCACTTCATCAACTTGAGCTTGAATACTGAAATCTATCGGTCGCAAGAGGCTTCAAGACCAACACGCTGCTGTGTTGGAAACAATGTGAGGGTAAATTCAGCCTCCAACCTACTTGTTTAAGGATGTTTGGAGCTGAAAATGTTCCAAACTCAAAACATTTGAGGAGCAACGTTGTATTGGTTTCATTCCTATTTGAGAGAAAGAACATTTATTTCTGTCCACTTCGGTCCCTCTTTCTTGTGGGACTCCACAGGGCTCCATTCTCAGTCCTCTTCTCTTTCCTTTGGACCGGCTCCCTTTGGGCTTGATCTTTAGAAAACATGGAGATTCTTTTCACTGCTATGCAGATGGCTGCAAAAATGTCCCCCAGCATCTTCTGCTTGTTCAAAATGCTCCTACTTTCTGTACACTTCGGACAATCTTTCTTATGGGATTCCGCAGGGCTCAGTTCTTGGTCCTCATTTTCTTTTGCCTACTTTCTCTATGTAGACGACTGCCAAATTTACCTTTCGCATCTTCAGCTTGTTTAAAATGCCACTGCTTTCAATTGGTACGCACAGACATGAGCACATACCTACTCCATCCTCCCTTCATTGCAGTCATGTGCAATAGGAAATTAATTTCAAAGTCCTTATTTTGAACCTTTATTTAATAAGGATTGACCAATGTCTTTGATTAGAAATCTCTATGATAAGCGTGTCCAAGTATGTTATGTTGTAAATGCCCAGATGGTCTTTCTCCTCCATACCTCTTAGATTTGCATCAGTCATATCTTCCTTTGTAGGCCCTTAGGTCAGCTGACCAGCTGCTTTTAGTTGTCCCAAAAACTAGGCGAAAATTGAGAGGAGATGGAGATTTTTTTTTTCTTATGGCTCCCAAACTTTGGAATTTGTTGCCTTTGAATATTAGACAGTCATCTCTACTTCCTGTTTTTAGGTCTCGCTTAATTTTTTGTCAATAGACTTTGGCCCAGTGTGAGTTGATATGTTATTTTTATTATCTTTTAATGTGCTTTACAAATAAATTGGAGTTGGATTTATTGAGAGTTCAACCTGAAATGGACTTTCTGGATAAGGTGTGTGAAAACATCGGCTCTCTGATGTCTGAAGGCCTTGGTGTGCTGTTTCACCGCAAAGGCATGATGAGGAAATATCTTGTAATGAAAAAAAAAGGGTTGCACTTTCCCTGGAGTCTTGTGCTGACACTGCGGGGAAATGAGAACACCTTATGATTGAGGTTTTTCAATAATAAAATTTGCTTGTTTTATCTTCCTTTCGTTTAATTTTAAACTCAATCGGTTTTCTTCAACCGATTGAGTTGCTGTTCGTTTCAGCCAATCCAAAGATATGTATCACTCTTATTTAACCTATTCTAATGCTTCCTGCCTAAAAAAATCTTTTATTAGCAAATGTATCTCTGCTCTGATAGTGAGTCACGCTTATCATTGACTTTTATCATTAATTGAACACCAACATGGCACAGATTCAAAGGCACTTAACTTTGCACAATTAATCCATTTTGAAGGACAGATGAGATTAGAATAAGAATGTTTAATAGGAGAAATCAATGTTTTGGCCAAACGTTGGCTCTAAGTTACTTATTTTCTCATAAACCTGTCCTAAGACATTTATTTGTCCGAGGGTTTTTAATGACATCACACCTCAGACAAAAGCCAAGGCATAAAAAAAAAACAATAACTAAATATTCAAAAAGACCACTGTAACTTTAACTTCAATTCAGGTGTATAAGGATTTCCTGTGCCAGGAAGGATTCTTTTCTCAGACAAGCAAGAAAAATAAAGGTTCCATCTTCTACTTTCTAAAGTCCCACCTTACAAAGTTTTATTGCAATCTCAACAAATGACTTTTTTCAAGTTTTACATAGATTTTTCTGCATATTTTATCACTATTAATACTTCTACTAAAAACAGTGTTTATTTAGCTGTGTTTCCATTACAAACATGCACATAAATTTGTCTGTATTTCGCAAATGTTGAAATAACACAGTTTCCATTAACTAAGAAGTGCTATTAAAATCACACGTGAATAAGCTTGTTCACTCGATAAGTCATTAAAAAACTTACCGTGTCACCATCTTCCCATCACTTCTTCTTCGTGGTTTGCGGCAGCAGTGACGTCCGGCACCTGTTGATCACATGACTCATGGCAATTCAAAAGAAAAAAAGCATTTCCATAGCATATTTGCAAACTGAACCAATTTTGAAAAACCACCTTATCCTAGGGCCAAAACTCTATCAAAAAAATATATTTTTTGTTTAATTATTGTGTTTCTATTCAGCAAATTTATTTTCATAATTTTTAAAGTGACATGTTTGTGTATAAAGATGTCATGGACATAAAATAGTTTCATCCAACTGATTTTCTACGCCTACAATTATAGAATGTGATTGGACAAGAAATGCCTTAAAAGACAGAAAGTCTTTCTAAATAAAATATCCATCTCTGAAACCCGACATCATGTGGCGAGATTGTTGCCATTCCCATCACTTGGCTGAAGGAGGAACACAATGCAACACATCCACCGCTTATTTGAGCAAGTGCCAACAGGACCTGCTCATCATGACTTATTTACATTGTTTAGTCTGGCTGGTCCCCAAAGAGGCCGGGCAGGGCCAACGAAGGAGGAGGAGGAGGAGAAGTTGGCTGAACGAGCACAACAGGGCCGCTGGAACACACACCAGGCATTTTACATATTTATAGAGTCAGAGGTGTTGCCGAGTTGTTTGTGCTGCCCCCAAGGGTCGAGCTACAATAAGATCACCGCGTCTAATGTTACCTCGCCGCTGCAAACACGGGTGGAAAGCGGGCAGACATGAGCAGATTGTGTCCTTGTTACACTCTCACCCAGGATGAAAACAAAAACACCTCGGCCCGGGATCACAGGGAATTCTTTACGGGAAGTTTTTCTGGACAAGTGCGCTGAGCTCATAACTATTCATTTGCACACTCTTGACTGTAAGAATTCAGAAATGGAAAAAGAAAAAGATTTCTCCTAGCCAAAATCTCAGTGTTGCTGTATCACATTTAAAAATGATACATCCGTTCTGCATGTGTTCTGCACATCATGCCTGCCTGGATTTAGTGGTTTCTGGTGAGCAGATGACTGATTCCGAAAGAAGTGGAAAAACAAAAAGAAACAGATTCATTCATTCTGTAATGATTAAGAGCATATTTTCCCTGAGATTGATTTTGAGGAGTGCAGGCTGTGGAAATGAGATCAAAAGTTAATATTTTAGCAAGGAGGACTTGTATGTTTTGGGGAATTTCAAAGTCTTCTTCTCCTGGATTGGTTCGTCTGATCAGCATCCAAAAAAAAAACTGGATTCCATCACGGGGTAATTCACCTTAATTTAGGTCGGGCTGCATGCATCTGTAGGGCTCAACGGCTTTACTTAAAAGGAGAGTCTAATCCGATCATCTCTGTGAATAGTTTTGAAAGACTTTAAAGGGACGGTTTTATGTAAAAATTGACTTTTATGAGCTTTACATTATTTTTAAAATGTTGTCCCCTCATTGAAAACATACCTGGACTGTTGCTTCCATTTTTTCATGCTTGTCTCAGAAATCCTTAATCTCCAGTGGCAACCATTTGGCTTGTGCAGAACGACTGGTTGGACCAATCTCCGCACTGGTTGGATGATGCTCCTCCTTGGAGGAGCATCATCCATGGCTTGGATGATGCTCCTCCTTGGAGGAGCATCATCCAACTAATTTACTTTCTAATTTACTTTCATAAATTAGAAAGTAAAAATTATTTTAAGTCATATTTGATATACACAGCATGTTTATAACAACTGATGGTAACATAGTTACTTGATTGTGCTATAAAATGGCTCCATATGCCTGGAAAACACACAGTACTGCCTCTTTGAAACAAAAACACAGTTCTGCAATGTTCTGAGAAACTATGCCAGAAAAGAGCATTTTATGTTGCTTTTTTATTCTCGCGAACTCATTACAAATGATTATACCAAGACATTTTCTTCACAAGAACATAAATTGGAAGCAAAGTGAACAGGCTTGCTACCGTCGGAGCATAATCGCACTAAACCCTTTTCTGAAAGATGAAACTACAACCAGATCTTCCAGGCGTACGGCCGTTCAGATCATATTTCCTAATTATCCCGACATACTCCAGACTGCACAGCGCTAACCGGCAGCCGAGAGTATTCAGGGGATGAAATAAGAAGGGAGGGGGGGAAGACTACGGTGGGTAAGGCTCATCTTCTCTACCGAAGGTTTGCCTTTTAGAGGTTATTGCCTTTAGTGAGCCATTCCTTACTGTGAGCAAAGGCGCGCGCCGCATTATCGGTTTGCGGGGCTTCGAGAATCTGCTGCACCACGTGGAGCACGAGGGGCTCCTCCTCTCTGTGGAGAGGCCCTGTGGAAATAACACCAAATAAAAAAGAATTCTCGCTCAGGATGTGACAAAAAAGAAAGTGAGGCTACCTTGCCACCTGCAGCGTCTGGCACCTCTCTTTTCTCTGCCAATTAAAGGGCTGGGGGCTGGGGGGATAGACAGGCCTCCGGGCTTGAGTTTGCATAATAACATTTGCATAAAATGAGACCATCTGTTCTGAAAGCTTTTAATTTTTTGAATGTTACTTTAATGTGGTAACGCTGTGAGTTTTGATTTTGCCACGCCACTGATTTCCTTCGGGGGGCAAAGCTACAGCAAAAGAATACGAAAGTGAGCAAGACCCACATGAAATACAGCCAACACGTCATCCCATTATAAACGGTGCGTTTGCTTGGAACCGAATGACAGTTTGACACATATTCCTAATAAGACAGTGACCTGATTACTTTTATGCAAATCGTGTTTGTCAGTGTTGGCTCAGAGCAAATGACATCAAGTCACGATAATAGATTCTTTTTAATTGGCTCGGTAAAATGTGTTTGGAATAAAGCTCAGTTTTTACACAAATTACATATTTTCAGTTTAACCATAGTATGTGAGGGAAATAATTACTAGCAGTGCTAGACAGGGTGAGGTTTGGTGTCCAAAACTCTAAAAGAAAGTGTAAAATAGTCGAGGGGTAAGAGGCAGAGGTGAAAGTAAGGGGGTACGGCAGGGAACTGTACCCCTAAAAGATTTAACGGGGTACACACTACCTGCAAGAGAGGAGAGCGGCTGTCTGCTGTAAAAAATCAACGGGTTCACTGTGAGTTCACCCACTAATCAGCAGGTGAGTAATTAGTTTTTCAAGAACAATATAAAACACGACTTAATCAGTTAATAAATAACTTTTTCTCATTTCATATTGTTTCTGAACTCTTCGTGCTTTGCTAGAGCAGCGGTGCAATATATCGATTGCGGAAGGTTTTGAGTCGATCTCAGCGGTAGGTGACAAACTGAACGCCGCCAGGAGGCTGAGACCAGCACGTCCTCCTCTGATTGCCTCATCAAAACGTTAGTAACTTTATTAAAGAACAACAAGATAAAACAAAAACAAAACGTGTTCAAATTAATGACCCAACAACAATAATAATCTCATTGATTATTGTTTCAACAAGGTGTTGCGCAATTCTGCCCGTTTCGGTTCCATAACCAAAATAACTAGCAGAGCAGGAGTTTCAACCACCACTGTGTTCAGGACAGGCTTACTGATAATCACAAAATAAATATCAAGCCTTAAAACCTAATATCATAACGGACTGAATGTTATGTTACGTAATCTCTGGTCGGCTTGTGGAGTGCAGGAGGTTGCCATGGCAACGGGTGTGCTTAAAATGATAGAGAGAGACGGAGAGTAAAAAGGTGCGACTGGTTTAGAGTTAATCACCTGTTCGGGTTGTTTTACCTTTTTTACCTTGGCTCATCACAGCCACTGTAATTTCTGACCATTCAATAAACACAAACTTGCACTAATTACCTCGTTCTTTGTGACTATACGTCATTTACAACAACCATCAAACACGGTAAATATGTTTCATTAAGTATTTAACAAACAAATGGCTTCTACCGCAATAATTATGTGAAATTAAAATTGTTGTCTAATATTAAAAAAATAGTTTGGGCATCTTGCTTTGAGCTCACAGTCTGAGAGACTTTTCCTCTATCAAACTATTCATTTTGCCTCTTACTGTCAAGATGTGGTTTTTAGATGAGGTGAGAAAGACGCAGGCAGGCCAGGATGAAGATGGTTTAATGAATATAACCCAGAGCGGAGGCACAGGGAACCAGACTGACAACAGTTATAAGCGACGGGTAACATATGACGAGGATCCGACGAAGAACAGAGACAACAGGTGAGACTAAATACACAAGGGGTAATCGAGGGAACGAGACACACCTGGGAGACAATCAATGGGGAAGACGCAGAGACAGAGACTCACAGGGAACAGGATCACAGAGAAAACTCAAAAATACACACAGAAAACCATGGATCACACTTATTTAGTGGAAATATTGATGTGTATGGGACTTTCTCCAAAATGACAACCTTTTTCAACCTATATAGCTCCACTGTTGGAAAGGGCACACAGCTCACGAGACAAAACAAGGTCTTCATAACAATTTTTGCTGGTTCCGTTCTGAGGAAATGGCAAATATAAAAAAAAAACATTTTTAAATTCTACCTCAGACTGAAAACTTCAGTTCAGTTTTCATCTGATTTTGCATAAGAGGACAAACAACCTCAAAAAAGAAAAACCCTGTCCTATCACCTGTAGGAATGTCCAGAACAGGAGGGGGGGGGGCAGCATTAGCAGAATATTGACAAAGTCTTGCACACATTTGTAGTGGAAACAGCTATTGAGTACTTGGCTGCCACAAGTGCTGCCAAACAGTTGACTGCTTAATGAATCAGCTGTGCAGCAGAATACTGATACAGAAACAGAAGGAGAGAGCAGTAGGGAAAACCCCCTGAAACCAAAACAAAGATAACCCCCTCGGTCCATAACACATTAACCAAAGGTGTCTGCCAAAATGGTTAATTCATAGCAAAAAATCAATAAATAGACAAGAATACTTTGACGTTTTAAAGAAAAGTTTCATGCAAGTTTAAATTCTAATGCGGTAAGACTACCAGCTTGTACAAACAAGAAGCACCAAGTGCAACCTTAATTTTTGCTTCATGTATTTCATGTCTTCCTCGTTTCCCATCTTTTTTGTCACACATGATAACTTAGTTTCTACGTCGTACACCTGAGGGAACTGACCTTTCCTTGTGTGCAATAGCAGTTGATCTTCTGTTACATAGATAGTTTCAACTGATCATCTAGTTTTAAATGCCTCAATTTTCTCTCAAAAACAGTTTTGCTAACTGAGGAATTTGGTAGCAAAGCAAACAAATATATTTCTGTATTTCACCAAGTGATCATAAGACTGTAAGAACCATTTTTTTAAATTGAGATATCAAGTCACGATAATAACAAAAATGTTGTAGCAATAGCAACAAGATTTTAATCAAAGACATGACCAGTTGATCAGTTACAAAATCAGATTGTGTGGGTAGTGACTTTTTTAAAAATTAGGTTTTTAGACTTCCCTCCTTTATCCACGATGCTACACTCCGTCAAGCTAGGATAAGGCATCTGCTTCGACCTCACCTGACAGGGCCGTGTTTACGACCAGCCGGCATGCCACTGTGTCACAGGGGGTGATCGTTTTCCACAAATGAGAAATTAGGCATGACAGTGTGATCCTTTCCACAGGGCCTCTGTAGCAGAGGACAGCCTTTCATCAGAGGCCCGGCTTCCCATGCACGTACCAGAACCTGCCAGGCGCCATCTATAGTGTTGTCTTTTAGGGTCCCGCAACAGATGGCGGACATGTGGGATATCTCGAGCTCGGAATCTTTTCCCTGCCTTTTCAGCACGTGTGGACCGATGTTGATGCTTTTTCTCAGTGATGAGCAGAGTTATTTTTAAATGAATGGTATGTAAATGAGGTTAGAGAAATTTGCTTCTCAGGTCTCTTGATCTCAGCCGGTCGACCTCCTGCACTGCCACTAATGGTAATCATATTGATGCCCCTGAAGATCCAGTCGGGCACTTCACCTTAGTTTGCCATTACTGTGTGTGCTGCAACAAGTGCTTCGGTTGATTAGAGAGCTTCACCTAATTAAGAAAGAAATGAGTTAGATTGTAGCCTTGTGAATTGCAGGAGAAGAGAGAGGGACCACCTTTGTCCTCTGAAGCAATCAAGCCAGTGGCTCTCGGGGTGACTACTTGTTCAAACTGCTTGTTGGGAGATTTTTGTTTGCAGGCTTCCTGTATCACAGGTGAGCATTTCCTGAACAACAGGCAGTACATTGTCCTTCATATACTACTACTAACAATGATAGAATCATGGCACCATCCAGAGTACTGGAACGAGGGTCAGACAATAGCTGCATTTCAACCAACCTTAAAATTACGTGAATTGCAATTGCAACAATAAATTTGCTCAATGGAAACATGCCAATTTTAAATAAACTCACCTTTTTGATAAATTGTCCCATCAGATCGTCATTTCCGAAACCACACACACAATGAATACTTGTCAAAGCCCAAACAGGGTCAGCGTGAGCCCACCGAACTGAACCGAGTAAAAAACCTTGCGTGGTCCAAAAGATCCTAACTTTTCAGACGGCAGGAAAGTTAATGAGCTATCACATAAACAAACTTTTTCACATATGATTTTTGTTGTTTAATGGAACCACAGTTATTGTGAATTTGTGGGGGGTTTTCAACAGTATATCAACAAAGTTTTGCTCACATTTCTAACTGAAACGCAGATATGGATTGTCCTGCATTTCAATTTACCCAAAAATTATGCAAATTGGAGTCACAAAAATAAATTAGCTCAATTTGCCAATTTGAATAAATGTCACGTCTTTTGATAGAAGGTTTCTGCAATAGGATGAGGTGGTTTTCCAAACCGTATCCAAATTAGTATGTTTTGCAAAACTGTGATCAACAATCGGATGTCACTGGTGGCGGAACAGACGAATGAGACGACAGGAAGTGGTAGGAGGATGATGGTGTGGCATCATCCTCCTATCGCATGAACAAACTTTTTTATATGTAATTTTTAATTGCATTTGCTGTTTGTTACGACCCGGCTCTGCCAGGGGGAAGGGGAGTAACATTAAAGAAACCAGGTGGTAAGGTTTATAACAATTTAGGGTTTATTGTTGGGTTTTTACAAAAAAAAAAAAAAAAACAAGGGGTACAAATGAACAATAATCAAAATGTAGGGACTGACAACAAAAGGTACTAAATGAAACAAAATCCACAAAACAATCAGGTGTAAATCAAGACCTCAAACAAAACCAAACTACAAGTCTCTAACAGAGATGCAACAGGTAACAGATGTCCCCCACAGGGACAAGACAAGTTTGCCAGAGCTAGCAAACACTATCAAAGCTATTTGAGGTGGTAAAATGAATTTACAGCAGTCACAACACAACCAACAAGGTGGCAAGCTTTCCAAACAAAGGATCAGCCGCCCCTTCTCCCAGGAAGTCCTTGGTTTTTAAAGGAGAGGCCTCTTCTGGGATTGGTGGAGCTGGAAATTGGTGAGCCAATCACTGTAGGCCTCAGGGAGCAGCACCGGGAAGCAGGGCTGCATCCACTTCCAAGTGGAGTCAACTTGATTAGGAGCTGCAGATATACAAAAAAAAGGAAAAGAAAGCATACACAAGGCCACTGGCCATAACACTGTTTAGCGGAAACATCGCAATTGCTAAGATTTTCCTTATTTCCATCCCGTCCCACCAAAAACTTGCTTACCCCGTTACTTTTTTTTTTTAAGATTCCCAAAACACAAAATCATTATAATTACCTTTGCATAATGACTGTAATTGGGAAATCTAAATCCCAAAGCCTATGTCTGGTTGTGGTATTTATTAGTGACACCATTTATCACAGAAGGGTCTCAAAGTTAGACCGTGTCGTCAACAGCCAGCTGCATCTCTGGCCAGTTCAAAACAACTGTTACCGCTGCAGCAATTAGGAAAAATAACAATTAGCCATGAGCCAACTGGGCTGGGAAATAAAAAGGACACGAGCCATACAGAGAGACTTCATCAAAAATTCTGAATATGAGATTGACTTATCAGGTGGCCTGTTGGGTGCAATTCAATTATCTCTTTGTTTTGCTACAGGGAATGAGGAAAGGAGATGGAAATGTAACGCAGTGAAATAGCAGGAGGCTGCTGGTAAAGATAAAAGGTCAATAAAAGCAACAGCGTGAAAGAGAAAAGTGATTAGCAGTAAAACTAATAGATTGTGGAGTATTGTTTCTGAGAGAACCATTTTCATTTTACTTGCTTTGTTTTAGTTGGAAATAGAGGTTTTTAGGGTTTCTCTGTTTTCCATCTGGAAAATCTGATCTCTAGTGGGAAATCGTAATGCCCCCGCTCTGCTTCCTGGGTCGTGGCGTTCCACTTAACACGGCCGTACCATTGGGTTTTGTCTTTTGAGGGAATCAAGCTCGTTCGTCATATTTTGTTTACTATTAATAGCTGCCACAAAGGGACTTTTTTTTTCTGCCATCCCTAATTAAGCTTGATGCGAACTAGAAGTTGGTCCATCTTTTTTTTTTACGCCTCACTTCCCAGAACCCAGGTCATCTTCTAAGAACCTCTGATGTTATCAAAATCCACTCTCCAAATGCAAATCTCATTCAATCTTCCTGTGATCGTCTCTCTCTCTCTCTCTCTCTCTCTCTCTCTCTCGCTCTCTCTCTCTCCTGTCCTTATCTCCTAAAAGCCTTTCCCTTAGAAAACCCGCAGGAGCCGATTCTGTGCGCCTTCGCGCGCGATAAGAGGGAATAAAAAAGAAAAGTCGGTGCGAGTTTACCACCGCCGCATTGTGCCGGTTTGATCGCATTCCAATTCGTGCGTTGTTTGAGGCTGGAAGTGGTGGGCATGT
>CAEGAF010080349.1:0-34503 GCA_903067075.1 Micropoecilia bifurca | reverse complement strand
CCGTGCTGCCTGTCTTTTGGACTGTTGAGCTTTCATTAAATCATCTTTTTCATCATACCTGGGTCTCTGCGTCTCCTCACCACCTCCAAACCCGCACCTCGTGACACAGGGTCTTTTCTGTATTTCTTATGTATGAGTGTTTTAAGTGCCACGCGGTCTCCCAAGCTAAACAAGACAGTGTTTAAAATGTCAACATCCCCCTCAGGTGAAATAAACTTTTACAAAGGTTATAAAATGCACGCAAGTGTTGGAGTCTCATTCTGCCCAATTATGGCCCTGGTAAACATTTCACAAGCCCCGTAATGGACCGGAGAGAATAAATACGGCACAGAACATTCACGTTGGTGCTGAGCTTTCTGTTTTTAATGTCACCAAATTCTTTCTACTCGTTTAAAATGCTATAACCATCAGACGGCATCTGCGAGAGAAGTGCTTCAGAAACAAAAAAACATCTTCAAAGGCCACGTCTTCAACGCCACAAAATTGCCCTTTTGGACTTTGTAGGGGTTCACCAAACATGGGACATTAAAAGATGGAAAAATCATGTCGCCATCATGATTTGGGGTGCGTTTTCCTTCAATGGAGCTTCAGGTTGTGCTGGTTAAGTGGAGATGTTGCGGTGGCATCCCTCATGACTGAGGGCCTCGTCTGTGTGGTAATGATTGGGTTTTTCAACAGGACAATGCTGCAGTTCACAATGCCCGCCTGACAAAGGAGTTCTTCCAAGAGAATAACATCACTCTTTTTGACCATCCTGCATGTTGGGGATGGATGGCAAGGGAAGTTTACAAAAATGGACATCAGTTCCAGACAGTGGATGCCCTTCGTGAAGCCATCTTCAACACTTGGAGCAACGTTCACACTAGCCTCCTGGAAACACTGGCATCAAGCCTAAACGATTGTTTGAAGTCATCAACAAGAATGGTGGAGTTACTCATTACTGAGTTCTTTTTTTTGACACTTTGATTTCTGTTTTCGGGGGTTTTCGGAGTCAAATACTAAGCTCACCAGAACCCTTGGGGAACATTTCCTAAATATCCTCAAAGGGTTACAACAATAACATAAATGAACAAGACATGAAAAACTGCAAATAGATTAAATTAAGATACATCTTTAAAGCAAGTAGAATATAAAAACGCATCTGAGTTTTATGCAAAAGTTCTTGTAAAAGTAGAACTCATAATTCTGCAGACAGTTTTCACTAGGCTGCCATTTTTGTTATAAAGCCCCTTTTTTTGGTCTTATGTAACACTTTTATTTTCTAAGAACTCGTGAGCTTTCCTGTAGCTAAGTCATAAAAATCAACATTTACAGCATAGAAAACTGGCTGGGAATATATATGTGTGTGTGGAGTTAAAATGTATATATTTTAAGCTTCTGAATTGAATTCCTAACATTCTGAAATTACTGAAAGAAATGACTGAACTTTTTAATGATAATTTCTCGATATGCACCTGTAAAATTGACCTTTTTGCCCTGTATTTTACATTAAAACGACATTTTGAGGAGCGGGAAGGTGACGGGGTAAATAGTCTTATAAATAAACACCTTTAAATTTAGTTAAACGTCGTGAAGTCCATACTTTTACGGTGAGTTTCTCCATATATAAGACTTTCTCCTGGTCTGAACAACTATGTGAACAACGCAGTTCAGAAACTGGCGGCGCTCCGTTAATACGCAGCGACGGGTTGATGACGTCATTAGAGTTCAACAAGCAGCAAAACAAGGAAGCGCACCGCTGTCTGATGAAAGTCAATGTTTTCTTTGTAGCGCAGGTAAGAAAGTCTCCAAAATGTTGGCCTAACCGCCTTTGGAAAATGACCTTTTCTTATTTTGTAGCAGTTTTATGAAAAAAAAAACTGCAACACGCAGCCATTTGTAGTGCCTTCAAGCTAGTTTCTAGAAGCTACAAGAGCTCCAGCTTTCACTTTAAAGCTTGTAACATGACGGCGCTACGTCGTAGTGTATACACTTTAGGTAAACTACAATTTAAATGAAAAAGTGCGTCACACCAGCGCTGTCAGCGGCGGTATAACAAGCTAAAGTGATAGAGGTGCATTTTGGCTCTGAAACAATGTCCCTGATAAGACTTCCTGTAAGTGTCAGGCTGAGTAACCTGCTGAAGGCCCTGGCTGGATTTATCACAGGTGGCGGGAAGGAAAACCTAAATGCGGTAAAAAGAAGTGAAATATTTCAGATAAATGAAAACATCTGCTCATCTACTTAACGTGTAGAGTAGAAAGTGAGGTGGAACATTTTCTGAAGGTTCTTAGCATTTTTAAACCTGCCTCATCATTCCATGATTGTAGTCACTGATAGTCAACACAGACATTTAATCCGTGACAATGTGAAATACAGGCAACATATGCATCACAGTAGGTTTTAGCTAAATTTCCACTGTCAACCTGCAGTCAGTGTTCTGGTGGTTTGAACAGTAAGATATAAATCCGATCAGTTCAGTTATTAACAAGTAGAAACAACGATGTAGTATAAAAACATTTCTTCAGGTTGCAGAAAAATAATTTCTTTACCCAAAAAACTCCTGTCACCTTCATAAATGCATGTATTTAGTCACAACAGACAATATAAAGTCCATACATGAAATTAGGTCAGGCAAGATGGGATGTAGGATTAGAATAATTATATATAATGACTTTTAAGGAGTACATTTCTGCCAAATGGAAACTGTTACAATCTGTTTTTCAGAGAGAAAACACTGTTAGTTTCTTTGTTATTTTCTTTTTTAGGATGTCTGGCAACAACCCGGAGGGCAGGACGGTGGAGGTGCTGGATCTTCCGGGAAACATAGACGAGGAGCTGCTCTACCTCTACTTTGAGAACAAGCGTCGCTCTGGAGGAGGTCCACTCGAGTCCGTGGAGATCAAGCAGAACCGCGCAGTGCTGCATTTCGAAGATGCAGAAGGCAAGTGAAGTTTCCTGGAAACCCTGCTGGAAGTTGTAAAATGGCAACTGCACCATTGGCAGCACTACAACTGCAAAAAAAAATCTGTGCAAAATTCATGAGCCACTCACTGAAATGTTCCTTTTCTTGTGCAATATTAGTTTATTCTTGAAACACTTAGTGACAGATTTTAAAAGAGGATTTTCCAAATTAACATTTTATATTAGTCACTTTGCACCTGAAAAAAACACTAGGCAACAGCTTTAGTTCTTACATAATGCAACCTTTTTGATGTAAAACTCAACATGAGCTACTTCAACAGAGCTCCAGTCAATTAGTGCCAGTACTTTCACAATCATACTGCGTTTTTGCAATTGCGCGCTGTATCCATTAAGTAAGAAGTGCAATTAAAATCACAAACGATAAGTCACTAAAAAGCAGTCAGCGCCATTATCCTCCAACTACTTCCTGTTGTCATCTTCTTCGTGGTTTGTGCCAGTGACAACATCCAGTCGCTACAATACTTGCAAACATAAGTTGTTCTCTCTAATAAGTTCATTAGCATTAAACATTAGCAGTCCATACATCTAGAACCACTTGACTTTAAGCAGCGTATACATTTGTTAGTCACTTACCGAATGCTCATTTCTTTTCCTTCTGCTTTCATCCCATCGACAGCTGCAGCCAGAGTTCTGTCGAAAGGGCATCACGTAGTGCATAACTGTGAGCTGAGCGTAAGAAAACCTGCGTCGAAGGACCGGTGCAGGCTTCTGCTGCGGGGGGTCAGCCCCTACACCAGCACTGAGATGATAGAGCTCTACGTGGAAAACATGATGGACCTGAACGTGTCGGACTACACTCTGATCCCGTCTCCAGAAAAAGACTTTGTCCTCATCCATCTCAGCCAACCCTTGTCTAAAGGTCAAATGAGAGTATTTTACCTCTGTTCAGAGATGATGCATACAAAAAACTAATCTGTAGCTGGCCTGTTGTTTTTTCATGAATGACCAAATCAACTTCTGTTTGTTTGTTGTTGTTATTTTTAGATTTCCAGACTTTAAGGACCAGGATCTCCAAGAGAAAACTGGATGGGTCAGAGGTAACTCTGGAACAGATTGAGCAAACGGACTCAGTGTTGTTGGAGAACATGCACCCAGGTACCTCACCAGATCTGCTCAGGTTGTACTTTGAGAGCGACCGGGGCGGGAACCAGCGGGTGAAGGAGGTCACCATGCTCTCTGAGGGAACGGCCAAGGTGACCTTTACATATTACGAATGTAAGTTGTACGCTGCGTCACCTTCTGATGACTATTTTTTTTTCTCACAAAACAGGCAAAAGATTGAATTATGCAATAACTAGCTGCTATCATATGCTAGCTAGCTACCCAGCAAGGGTAAAGCAGGGTAGCTTTACCCTTGCTGGTTGCCTTTACAGCTAGCTGTCTATCTTGCAGGGGTAAAGTTAGCTAGCTTTTTTAAAGTTCATGACGGGTCACTAGAAATGTATCAAACGTTGACTGGATGATGTTCGTCATGACCATTTTCTGACTTCTGTTACCAACCCCTACGATTTAATTATTTGTGATTTTTATTTTGTACATTTCTGTCGCAATGCAGGTCTTAAATTCCATTCTTAATGGCATTAAAAAGTCTTAAATTTGAGTTTGTGAAACCTTGCATAAGATGGTAGAAAGTGAAGAGACTGAAGTGAAATGAGTAGCTCCGTAACTCAATGTATAAATGTAATTACTATGTTCTCTCGTCAGCTGTGGACTGCGTCCTACGTCTCGGTGTCATTCACAAAGTGAATGACACTGAACTCGTAGTGAAGGCTTACTTTGACTTCCTTCAACCTGCGACACAAGACTCTATAACTGAGAGCCAAGACGTCACAGACACTGACTTGGTGGAAGTGGGAAATGTGGAGATGCAGACCAGTCCGCTTCCAGTCGATGCAGAGCCGTCGCCCCCTGCTGAGACGCCACAGAGCAGTCAGGAGCCACCTGCTGCCAGCATGGTGGAGGTGGAGGTGGAGGAAGCAGTCATGGAGGATCAAACTGTGGAAATAGAAACACACTCGTGCCATATCCCTTTCACAGACCAAATAAAACTTGCTTGGTATCAAAAGAACAGCATTCAACAAGATGTGCAAAAGGCTCATCCGAGTTTTAGCATCCAAATCAAAGACGACGCCGTTCATGTTTCAGGACCAAACAAACTGGAACTGGAGCAGATAAAAGACTCGATCTCACGCTTTTTCGGGAGCATAGCAGAGACTATTTTTACCGTCGGCCCGGAGGTGGCTCTGTTCCTCGAAAGAGACGACGTGAAGAACCATTTACTACAAGCGTTGACTCAAAGGAGACTGCCCGCTTTATTTGTCGTGTCCGATTCGACCGTGTCCGTAACCTCCCTGAGCAAAAAGGTTGCCGACCAGGCGGGTATCTTTTTAAAATCCCAGGTGTGTGAGTTCACTGTTCCTCTGGAGTCGGAGCAGGAGGCGCTGCTGTTTTGCAGGGAGTGGACCGACTTCTTGCAGACTCTGGGTTTCATGTCAACGAAGTCATCGGAGCGCCCCGGCAGCATAGACATCCTGACCCTGAAAGGCATGGAGAACGACAAGCATGCCGCCATCGTGCAGTTTCTGACCACACCCATCGAAAGGGAGGCGCTCCTCACCATGGAGCCCGGCATGCTCAAGTATGTCCAGATTCACTGTCACCAGCTGCTGGCCGACATGGATCAGGTGTCCATTTTTCCACTGGAGGGCGAAGAGAATTGTGGTCTGAAGGTATGTAGGGTAATAAGAACGTTGGTAAATTAGAAAGAACAAAATTGTTTCATATTTCATTTCCGTTTTTGGCGAATTTGCTAGATCCACGGTCAAGCGGTGGCGTGCCAAATGGCGGAGGAGGTCCTGCAGGGCGTGGTGTCGTCCATCTGCACCAGAATCATCACCGTGAACGTCCCGGGCGTGACTCGCTTTTTAGACGAGAAGGAGTGCAGGAGCATTTTGAACGAGATGGAGACCAAGTTTCAGGTGTTCATCAGCCTGAAGTACGTCCCCTGGGAGCCGCTGCCGCACCAGGTAACGCATGAAACAAAACGTTTTGAACTCTCGTGCTTTTCAAGTTATGCAGCTCCAAGCTTCCCCCTGCTTTCTCAGCTGGCTGGTTCTACTGGTTCAGATCCATTCTAACGAGCCTGCAGTCTTTTTTTTTCACGTTACAGCCTGAGGCATCATCTTCCAGCATACAGAATGTAGAGACGGCTCAGTTTTCTGAATGAGTCTCACCTTCAGCATAGTGGGTTTTTTGGGTTTTTTTTCAGTGCAGATTAGAAGCTTTGAAACTTCGCCTCTATTAACTTGAATTGAATTTTGATTATTTTTTTAAATACCACAAACTGGGGCTGGGCAGTCAATTGATTTGAATTTAATTTGTGCAGCTTTGCCGGTCCTATTTTCGTGGTAAAAATCAAAGTGAGGCTGACTGAACATGGAAATCACAACCAAGACGGTCTAAGAGGTGTATCAGCTTACCAAAGATTGCAGTTTCTACTCTGGCTGTTAATAACTTTACATTGACTCTTATTTTCCAAACAGATCCAATTCATACACAGTCAGATTATTCCATAGACATCATACAGACTGAATCAAATTCTGCTAATGAAGATGGAGGAGAAAATGAATTGACATTTCCCTTTATGTTCCAGGACATTTTTGAAAGTGCGTGGAAGATGCTATCTCAGAAAAACATTCAGAAGGGGTGTGTAAACGGCTCTGCCCCTGAGCTGAAGGCAGACTCGATGCAGACAGACTCTAATGGAGCCACAAACACAGGTACTCGCTTCCTTCCTCACCAGCTTATTTCTTTCACCACGGTGTCAATGAATCCGTCCACCTTCTTTCAGGTCTTCTGGCGGAGGCCAAGAGAATCGTCTCAACCGTCGATAAACGCCAGGAAGATGGGATGCCCGCTCCAGACCAGTTCGATGACATGGACAATTTAGATCTGTACAGCGCCGAGGAACCGAGCCCTGTAGCGGATCTGGACGTGACAGGTGTCCGAAGCCCCCAGCCTTTATCTGATCAAAATGTGCCGAGTGCGTTTCTGTCTCAGGGAGTTCTAGGCAGCAGCCTGGAGGAAGAGGCCCAGCTCTCCTTAGCCATCCAGTACTCTATGGAGGCGAACCAGTGGTCCCAGCAGGACGAAGAGGAACAGCTTCAAAAAGCCTTGGAGCTCTCCAAGAAAGTGATTCGAGAAGAACACTCCAATAGTCCTTCAGGCAACAGCCAGCAGGTAGCTCGGCAGCAAAGCGTCGATCTGTCCTTCGAGAACGCCCTGAAGGCAGCCAACACCCTTCAGCTCCACGTGTTTGCCGGGTACAGCTGCGACCTGATTCGGGTCGACATCGCTTTCAACAAGAAAGTGAACCAGAGGCAGGTCGAGGAGAAGGTGGAGCAGAGGACGGTCAAAATCATGACCGATTACCACGCAAAATGTTTGGAGGTGATCAAGCGGAAGCACGCGGTGGACGTTCAGGTTCAGGGAACCATCATTGCCGTTTCTGGGTTTAAGGATTACGTGACCTCAGCAATTTCTGACTTGAAGCTGCTGCTGGAGAATATCTCTAACGCCGTATCGGACAAAGAAATCCTGAAGACTGTTCAGTGGGTTCATCACAACCCGATCACCTCGAAAGTAAAAGCTTACTCTACGGACGCTATAGTATTTATTGAGAACGCCTGGAGGATGAAGCTTAAGAAAGTTGACATTTTGTTCGACAATCAACCCCACATTATCAACTTTGAGAAGATGCAGGAATATAACATCGCTTCTGGGAAGTCGGTGAAAATCTCCAGGAAGCTGCTGGAGTTGGGGGACGTGACCCAGGATGTACCAGGTAACTGTGGGCCATTTTTGGGGTGTCAGGACAAGTCAACACCCGAATCATGTATGTAACATTTCTTTGAGTCAAGAGAGATTAGAGAGTTGGCCTTTTAAACCGGTATTAGCATTTTATAGTGGTGATTAGCTAAGTTAGCATAGCTACCATTAGTAAAACAGCAATATTAGTCTGTTTAACCCCAAGAAAATATGGTATTAATGATATAATATCTGCATTTAAATAGTTCTTTATCAAATTCAGAGGACCCCAAAGTGCTTCACATTTTATTCAGTCATTCACACACATACATTCAGATACTGATGCCAAGCTACTACATTGTAGCTGCAGCTGCCCTGGGGCAGTCTGACCCAAGCAAACCTTCCCACCCTCCTCATTTCTTCTGAATGTCTTGCTGTCTCTCGCCATCCTGCAGCCTGAATGAACTGCAGGCATCTTGTTGACGTGTCATAGTAAAGACAGTTTTCTTTTAGAGGACCCTCAGTATTCACAGGGGTTAGTGTCTGAGCCTCCCTGAATAGATGACATCGATGAATACTTGACACTTTCTCTATGAATGCTTATGACTGTCTAGTCTACGTTCAAACACCAAACATACTTTTATATGCATTAATATACACAGTGTGGTAATCATCTTGACTCTGCCACAGAAGCTAATATCTACAGTCTTCCTGATCTCTGCGTAGTGCTAAGGAAAATAAAAAGTACTCCTGGATTGGCTGGTTTGAAATTGCCAGCCAATATTATGTGAGGTAGCATTCCACCTCAGGATCAAATTTTGATTAAGTTCCACTGAAATGGCCCCAAATACTGAATAGGCAGGGAATCCACTGGTATTAGCATTTTACCAGTGGATCCCCTGGTATTACGGGATCCACTGGTAGCTCTTGTTTTTGCAGAACAAAAGTTGCATGCTCTTCTCCTGATTTCATTTTTAAACACCTTACAGAAACTGAAAATGAGTATTTTTTTCTTCCACACTCCATAATGTTGTCTACACTGAAGAGAGTTATCAGCACAGTCTCTTAACTCTTGAGTGTGCTGTGTTTAGTGATTGGAAAACAGTGAGATGTTTTTATGTGTCTCTCTAGTCAAAACAGTTCAATGGTAGATGGTTTGAGTTGCATGTTATGGGTTTTCTTATATAACTCTGGATTGATGTAAGGGATTTGAAAATTGTTCCTTTTAGAAAGTAAGTAAATAAAATTACTTTGCATTCAAAAAACTTAAAAATATTGTTAGTGAACGATGAAAGGAAGACTGGTACAGCTAGTTTTCTATTTTGAACAAACTGATGAAACGATGTAACAAACATTTTAAGTAGCCTAATAAAAACACAAACATATACTTTGAGGTATAATTACTTTAATAGCTTTTATTTTATGTGCTGTATTGCTGATGTATTTTCATCCTAAATATTTTTATAACAGAGGAGGAGTATTCGCTCCTGTCCCACCTGCCTGATGCGACCAAAATCGACGAAGAGTCCGAGGAGTTCCAGGAAGTGGTGAAGAATTTCTACAGCACCATACAAGAGTACCACAGCAAAATCCGAATCATACAGGTGATGAAGACGACACCTGGTGGCAAATTTATGTGACATTTCTGGAATAAAGAGGTTTTTTTGTTGTTTTTTGTTTCATCCAGGTGGAAAAACTCATGAACCGCCTGCTGTACAATCAGTACAAGCTGAAGAAGGCGAGCGTACTGCAGCATTCCACTCAGCCGGTAGTCGAACGGGTTCTGTACCACGGGACGAGCGAGGGGAGCGTGAAGGAGATCTGTGTTCATGGGTTTAACAGAAGCTTCTGCGGGAAGAACGGTACATCTCAAACCTGTCCCGTGTCTCGTGTCTGTTCCTGATGGTCGCATATGTCCTGTATTTTTTATCATCTTCTCTTCCGCTGCACAGCCACGGTCTACGGTCAGGGCGTGTACTTCGCCGTCAACTCCGCTCTGTCCGTCC
This sequence comes from Micropoecilia bifurca, assembly GCA_903067075.1. Taxonomy (NCBI): domain Eukaryota; kingdom Metazoa; phylum Chordata; class Actinopteri; order Cyprinodontiformes; family Poeciliidae; genus Micropoecilia; species Micropoecilia bifurca. The sequence goes on along the minus strand of CAEGAF010080349.1, from coordinate 24,727 downwards.
AGGATCAGTACTCGCCCCCAAACGCCGACGGATACAAGTTTATATTCGCCTCCAAGGTTCTAACCGGAGACTTCACCAAAGGCTGCCACTCGATGAAGACCGCTCCGCTGAAGGAGACGGGAAATATTCCCCTCCGATACGACAGCGTGACCGATGACATCACCAAACCCACCATGTTCGTCATCTTCAACGACACGCAGGCGTTCCCAGAATACCTCATCACGTGCCAGAGAATCTACCGCTAAGCAGAGGGTGTTTTTGTTGTTTACCATGATTTAAGAAGTGCATTTTAATGTTTAAATGGCCTTAGTTTTGGAGGCTTAATCAGTGACAATCAACCCTTTATCAAGTCTGAAACCTGTTTTGTTTTTGCCTTCATTGTTTCAGTGACGTACAATTTTAAAAAAACACCAAGTCGCTGAAACTGAAAGACTCGTAATAATGTAATGCTGGACATGTCCTCTCTGCACACTATGGCTTATTATGGTCTGATCTTTAACGCAACCTTGCACTTATTTAAGTCCATTTCCATGGGAACTGTTCAACTGACAATGCCGACACAGTTCACCTGAAGAAACAGGTTTCTTTTAAGCAGGTTCATTCATTACTCGCATTTTGCGCTACGAGCATGAAAGTAAAACGATGACTAGGTTGAAAATAAATGAACCCAAACTGAAATCCAAGAATGAACTTGCTTTTCTTTGTAGGAGGTCAATTTGGGGGAAATGGGCTTAATTGGTGCAGGTGTTTAAGTGTCTTAAATGCTACTTTTTAAGTAGTCTTTTCTTTCTTTTTTTATCTGTTTCTGCATCTCTGAGCACAATTCTACTGAGCATAAAGAAAATCCAAAAATTGAGATTGTAATGTTGACAAAATGGTTGACAGTTTGGCTTAGGACAAGCACAGTCAAGATGAGTCTTTGCAATAATAAAGACATAGATTTTTTCTTTTCAGCAGTTTTATGGGACGGAATCTGTTCTGCTTTACCTTCCTGAGCTCTTGCATCTTTCACCCGTCTTGTCTTGATTTTAATAAAACAGTCAGTCGAGCTGTGCTTTTTTTTTTATACTATCAGTACCGTGACTCTTCCGGTTGGCCACTTCGCAGTATTGACTGTAGCACCGTTGGCATGATGATTATTAGAGCGTTCAAAGTGCCTGTTTAAGGTTTTTAACTGTTCTTGATGAATGCCCTGACTACAATTCAGATTTCCTTTTATTTTACATCAGATTTTCAGTTGTACTTTTTAAATATGCAAGTAAATATTTTTTTTGTTCTTGTAGAGTTCTTGATTTTTTTATGAAAATCTTAAAATTAGAATCTGAGGACTTTTATTTCCAGTACTGTTTGACTTTTCTTTTGCATCTCATTTGCAAAGAAAGTCTTAAATAAATGAAGAAGTTAAGTTTTCATACAGTAATAGTTATAAACTATTGATTAATAAAATATATTAGAATGTTTTGCGTACATATGTAAATCTAGAAAACGACATATCCACCTTTTTTTCCTCACTGAATGGAATCAGATCAAACTTCTGTTTTTCAGAATGATCACAAATATTTCTAATGTCACAATCATGACAGAATGTCAGAGATTTATACACTAATGTCTTAAAAGTCAGACATTGAGATACAGAATCATTGCTATAACCCTTCCACAGTCGCAGTCAACGCTTAGGAAGAGTGAGGCAGATTTCACGGTCAGACAATGAGGAAGTGATGGGGGGTGTCAAAATACTGCTAAAAGCACACTCAGGGTTAATGCAACCCTGCTGGGACGGCGCATGGTAAAACACTTGTGCTTGGTCCACTTGACACCTCAGTATGGCAGCATTATCATGCCAAAATCTGCACAATTTTGCAGTAGTTATGTTCATTATATTCCGAGGAAAAGGCAGGACACATGTAAACCTTGGAACATCATTTATCTTTTTTACTGAAAAAAAGTAATTTATTTCAGTTAATTTCTCATTTAAAAAACTTAACCAAAAACAATCAGCTCAAACGCATAGCTAATTAATTTTTAAATATTTTTCTTTAAATAAATTCTTCAAATCTTTGGTTGTACACTAAGAAATAGTGGACAAGTATAGTTTGATTTTCACCAAAGCTGGAGGGAAAAAAGGTGAAGACCATATTCACAAATCTATTTGTGAATATCATTTTTTTAAATTATATTATTCAGAAGAACAGAACACAGAATATTAAGAAGTATGCCAGGGCTGTAGGTTTCTATTGTAAGTACATTGGTACAAAAGTAAGAAAGCAGATATTACAGACATGACGAATAAAAACATTCAATAACCTACAACATTCATATGTGTTTATAGTTTTTTGCCTGTTCTCTTAAGGCTAGATGTCGGAGCTCGGGCTTTTTGGCGTCTCTAAAATGTTAAACTGTAGGGGGCAGCAGCACGACTTCATGCCTTTGCTTACTTTGCAGAACAAGAACTCTGGGAGCAACACAACAAAGCTAACTGCCAGGTTTCCTGGCAATTAGCAAGAGCGCTGACAGTCATTTTTACACAAAAATATGACTCATTGAATGTATGTTAAGAGGCACTTAATAAAGCGTCAAGCTTAAATAACTTATCGGATATAGGTACGTTAATAAGTTTAATTCAGAATTTATTAGATAACCTGGACGTAGCGCTGAACATGCTAGCTTCTGAGCTACACGAGCATGATGCTAGCTGAACCGACTGAAGCTGCTAGTTGCTTTATTTTTGTTACAGACATACCTAGGGCTTAACTATATTAATATATTAAACATATGACATAAAAATGGCCAATAACCCATTATGTACTCTTTCAACTTCCTTGCACGCGTTCTTGATGTAGCTCATTGTCTGGCTGTGGCAATAGCAGTTTTGTAAATATGCTAGCAGAAGAACAATTAAAATTGAGCAGCGGGAAGAGGGCAGTGGAGGTGTTGACACGTTTGCTGTCTCCTGTCAGATGCCGAAGTGAAGCTCTCAGGATGTATGCCGTGTACAGACAGGCCCACACACCCACCGCTGTGGAGTTTTCCGTCTACTGCAACTTTATATCCAGTAAGGAGAAAAACCTGGTCATCGCTGGAACGTCGCAGCTTTTCGTCTACAGGATCATCCATGATGTGGAGGTAACTGTCAGCGCGACCTGTTAGCGAATGTCTGTTGAAAGAGGTGGTTCTGTGTCTTTACCTTGTTTTGTGTGTGTCATTATTGCAGAGCACCTCCAAGACTGACAAGCCACCCGGTACGTCCGACACTCAGCAATACAAGAATGAATAGCAGTGAGGAAAACATTTACAATGATTTTCTGAATGTGTTGCAGAGGCTAAAACTCGTAAGGAGAAGCTGGAGCAGGTGGCATCGTTTTCTGTCTTTGGCAACATCATGTCCATGGCCAGTGTGCAGCTAATAGGGGCCAGCAGAGATGCGCTGCTTCTCAGTTTTAAAGATGCAAAGGTATCTAGTGCTTAAGCTGATGACGCTCAAACTGTCAAACGGCTCCGTTCAAGTGATGTGTGCCTGTTCTCTGTCCAGCTGGCTGTGGTGGAGTATGACCCTGGGACTCATGACCTCAAGACTCTCTCTCTGCATTACTTTGAGGAGCCAGAACTGAGAGTAAGCCACCGCCTCGCCTAAAAACACGTTATCGCATAGCAACAGCAAGTATCAGTGCATTTTACTGGGATTTAGACCAACACAGATTTGTTATAACTCTGGGGAAGATGCAAGGATTCATAACTCAGGTGGGAAAATCTGCTGACCGGACAACTTTTAGTTGAACATTTTGTCAGAAGAATGACTAAAATAACCACCAGTAATACTTTTTTGTAATCTCATTTTTTATTTTTTGGTCAGCTATATAGAGGAAAAGGCTCTGCCCAAATAGTTTAAAGTAAAGAATATTTCATTGCTTGTTCCACAAATATCAACATCCCATAGAAGAAAATGTTCCCGTCCACTTGATTGCAAATATGTTGCGTCGTTCTTTATTTTAAAATCTCAAAACAGAAATGAAACCATGGCTCTTACACCATCATTTCATTTGGCAGATAAACTTGGTAGATAAATCAAAAAATTACAAGCCATCTTTTTTCAAAAGATTGTGTAACATTTGTAAGCAAGTTTTTCTTAGCTGGACTGAGTCCAAAATGAGGTTTTAATTATAAAGATGTCAGATTAGACCAGAGTCTGTGGCCAGACTTTGCTAGTAGCTGAAGATAATTAAGTCTCTAGATACACAAAGCTGATAGACAGATGTACAGCCATCCAGCTGAAATTGTGTTGAAAGTATTGACTCAAGGAGGATGAAGACTGTTCCCTGCCATACTTTCAGAAAAAATGGAAAACTGCACCATTTTCTCACCAGTTTGCGTTTGCTCTGTCCCGTAAATTGCCAGTTGTGTATGAAATACACAAGGTGATGGGTTTTATGTTCAACTCGTCCCGTTGTTTTGTGTCTTCAGGACGGCTTCGTACAGAACGTCCACATCCCGATCGTCCGCGTTGACCCAGAGAACCGCTGCGCCGTCATGCTCGTCTACGGCACCAAGCTGGTGGTGCTGCCGTTCCGGAAGGACACCCTGACCGACGAGCAGGAGAACGGAGTAGGAGAAGGGTAGGACTGAGCTTCCAGCAGAATTTCCCCCTCCGTGTCTCCATGTCTCCGCTTGTTCTCATTGGTTGGAATTGGTTGTCTGCAGACCCAAATCCAGCTTCCTGCCCAGTTACATCATCGACGTTCGCGAGTTAGACGAGAAGCTGCTCAACATTGTCGACATGAAGTTCCTTCACGGTTACTACGAGCCGACGCTGCTCATCCTGTATGAGCCCAACCAGACGTGGCCGGGGTGAGGCGGCGGTGTGACTCCTGGACGTGTTTAGAATCTGTTTATACGCAACGTTCACTTCCTGTGATGTGATTCCTCTCCCAGGCGTGTGGCCGTTCGTCAGGACACGTGCAGCATCGTGGCCATTTCCCTCAACATCATGCAGAAAGTCCATCCTGTCATCTGGTCTCTTAGCAACCTGCCCTTTGATTGCACACAAGTCATGGCTGTTCCCAAACCCATCGGTGAGCCTTTTTTTTTGTCTCACTCGCCTAACAGTTTGTTGTGAAGATCATTACCTTTGTGGGTGTAGATCTGAATTAACACGTGGATTTTGTTGGTAAAGTCATTGTTGCCTCTCTGTGTTCTGATCCTGTCACATCTCAGGTGGTGTGGTTGTGTTTGCTGTGAATTCACTGCTGTATCTGAACCAGAGTGTCCCACCGTACGGAGTCTCTCTGAATTCTCTCACCAATGGGACAACATCCTTCCCTCTACGTAAGCAAAATCAGCCAAACCAGCTTCTTCTGAGACACAGCAACAGGAGTCCAATGTAGCCTTGTAAAGTATGAAATATTTTTAAATGGGGGAAACAAAAACTACTAGAGATAAAAAAAATATTCTAGTCTCTATTATGCTCTATTATCAGTACTGATGGACGAAGCCACTGACATCTTCTAGATAACCTGCTGCATCAAGCCTTAAGGTTGACATTTTAGCCATCAGCATCTCTCTTATGGAAAACCTTGAAAAACTCACACACAAACACACACACACATGTAACATGTAACAAGTAACTTAACATGTAGCAGTAGGGACTGCTATGTAAAAACCTAGTTGCTTTAACTATAAAGCAGTAATCAAAAACATTGGTTCTGCTAATGCTAAAGTCTGGCGACAACAGGCACTTAACTTCCATAACAAAAGTATGTTTTTATCTGTTTTAACCTTTTTTTAAAATGATTGTTTATTCAATGTCACATGCTGTTTTTATTTTTTCTTTAATTATGTAAAGTACCTTGAAATGCCTTTCTGCTGAAACGTGCTATACAAATAAAATTTGGTTGATTGATTGATAAAGCACAACACCAACACAGTATGTAGCAACAACACGTTGTCTAACTGAAGCTCATTTTAATTTGTTAACCGACATGATAGTTAGCAGAAGCTAACGCTAAAGTGCTACACCAATAAGTTATTTATCTTATTCTGTTAAAATTAAAGAAATTGAAGCTAAATTAAATAATTGAATTTGTCTTCAATTGTTGAACTGAAGCTAAATTGTTAAATTCAACAATTGAATATTTGGCACTCAGTTATTCAATTGTTGACTTTATGATGTTTTCTTTGTCATTTTCTGTTTATGTTGCGTCTCTTGTCAGCTGAAATTCCTGCTCCTCGTTTTCTTCTTCCTCCAGCTGCAGGCGGGTTAAAATCCTTTGAACTGAGCCGGAGATAAAGTCATTTCTTAAAACTTCTCATCTGTAATCCTCGACTGTTTGTTTGATCCAAACAAATGGTTGGTCTTGTACAAACCGTTGATTCAGAGATCATTGTTTTTTTTTTCCCACAAACAAAACAAAACAAAAAAACCTTTAGAAATTCAGTGATCGTCTCTAAACAACGTGTTGGTTACTCACAGGTGTCCAAGAAGAAGTAAAGATCGCCCTGGACTGTTCTCAGTCTGACTTTATCGGCTATGACAAGATGGTGATCTCACTGAGAGGAGGGGAGATGTGAGTTAGACGTCTGTAGAAAGTACGCGACGTTTGGGATTCTTCACCGACTGTGGTTTCCTTGCAGCTACGTGTTGACGCTCATAACGGACGGCATGAGAAGCGTCAGGGCTTTCCACTTCGACAAAGCAGCAGCCAGCGTCCTCACGACATGCGTAGGTTCTCCGGTCGAAGTGGTTCTCCTCCGTTCTTCCTGAAAGAAAAGCTTCGGCGTCACTGCGTTCTTTCCCTCGTTCAGATGGTAACCATGGAGCCCGGCTACCTCTTTCTCGGTTCCCGCCTCGGAAACTCGCTACTGCTGAAGTACACAGAGAAGCTGCAGGAGACGCCGGCGGAGGAAGGCAAAGACAAGCAGGACAAGGAGAAGGAGAAAGAGGCAGAAAAGCAGCAGGCGAGTCAGGCTTCTACGATACGCCACAGCTTTCATTCTGCTGGTGACTTCCAGGAGGAACCGCCAGTCAAAAAGAAGCGTGTGGAGTCTTCGGCCAACTGGACAGGTGAAGCCACCGTCGCTTCATGTGACGTTGTAGCTCTGAGCTCGTCGTATCCGAGCTGATCGGCTCTACGGCCGACGACTTTGTGTTTTCAGACGAGGTGGACGAGATCGAGGTTTACGGAAGTGAAGCCCAGTCAGGCACCCAGCTGGCCACCTACTCGTTTGAGGTGAAAAACTTCATGCGTTTTTGTTTTATCTCTAGTAGTTGTAGATTTAAACAGGATTAAAGATGGGATTGTTTAAATTAAGTCGTTCTTTTAAATTTAAAACAAAACGACACCCAATTATTGCAAAAGCAAGGCAGACGTGTGGAAGGAGATCAGCAACCAGCAGGATTTCAATTTGCTTTAACAATAGAAAAGGCAGAAGGAAGGACAAACTAGAACCAGCTTAACTTTCTGTTTAAGTTGGACCGTTTACAGGGAGCGTGTGTGTGTGTGTGCGCATGTGTGTGTGTGTGTGTTCATTCCCCCAGGTGTGTGATAGCATCCTCAACATCGGGCCTTGTGCGAATGCCTCCATGGGTGAACCCGCCTTCCTGTCGGAGGAGGTAAACACACACTTCCTTATCCCAGCGTCAGACTTCGTACTCGGACTGAAACTGACCATCTTCCCCCCCCTGCAGTTCCAGAGCAACCCTGAGCCTGACCTGGAGGTCGTCGTTTGCTCCGGTTACGGTAAAAACGGCGCGCTGTCCGTCCTCCAGGTAAAACCCTTTGTCTCCGGCTGCATCGTCGTCATGTACCAGACTAGCGTTGCCGCGCCGTCCTAAAACCTGCGGTGGTGAGGACCGTCTGCCGCAGGTCCTGCGACGGCGCTAAAGGGAAGTCTGGGTTTACCAGGGCTGCCTCAGAGATCCATGGAGTAGCCTGTAAACACCCCAGATACAGCATCCATCTGCTGTTTGTTAAACCTGCGTCAATCATCCCTTTCCTTTTGCCTCCGTTCTCTCCGTAGAGGAGCATTCGACCTCAGGTGGTCACTACTTTCGAGCTGCCAGGTTGCCAAGACATGTGGACGGTTGTCTCGAGTGAAGTCAAGGAAGACAAGAAAGTAGGAGTCGTTTCAGAAGGGACTGAGGTTTTCTGGCATGTTAAATTCAGGGTTGTCCTCATTTTTTTTGCCGCATTGTGTCGCTTTCTAGACCTCAAAAAGCGATGAGTCAGAGGACGGAGGAAAGACGGAAGTGAAGGAGGATTGTGAAGAGGCTGAGAAGGACAAAGAAGAGCCGGAGAAAGAGGAGGAGAAGACGGAGCCTCCCATGGAGGACGATGCCAAAAAACATGGCTTCCTCATCCTGAGCAGAGAGGATTCCACCATGGTAGGAACGCAGGCTTTTGAACATACACACATATAAATGCTGAGGCGCCTTTTTCACATTATCTTCGGTTTTACTTCTTTTAGGACTTCATTTTCAAGCAATATGTTGTCACCTTCCTAGAATAATGATTTATGCCATTATTTTATGAAAATGACAACGTATAACTGGAAAAGGCTCTCAAATAAACAATATTATCGTTTATCACAATAATGGCTGTGACAATTTATCATTCAGCAAAACGTAATGAGACAAGCCCAGTAATCAGTTGGTCTCTTACCTCCAATGATTACTTGTAGATCCTTCAAACGGGTCAGGAAATCATGGAGCTGGACACCAGTGGCTTTGCCACTCAGGGCCCAACGGTGTTCGCTGGAAACATCGGCGACGACCAGTACATCATCCAGGTGTCACCCATGGGCCTCCGACTTCTGGAGGGAGGTAAAATCTCATGAATGGAAAATCTTAAGCAAACTTCGGGTCTTAATCCTTCCAGTCAAATGGTTTTTCTCCTGCTTACTGGTTTCTAACCTGCTTTGCTTTCAGTGAAACAGCTCCACTTCATCCCAGTGGACCTGGGCTCCCCCATCGTGCATTGCTCCGTGGCCGACCCCTACGTGGTCATCATGACGGCCGAGGGCGTGGTCACCATGTTTGTGCTGAAGAGCGACTCCTACATGGGGAAAACCCACCGACTGGCCCTGCAGAAACCTCAGATTTCCACCGTGAGTGAAGCCTTCTCTCTTTTCAGAAGGTTATAGGTTAGAAGTATCAGGTGTTTAAAAGTTGCATCAGAATTGCAGACGTCTTTTAGAGCCCTAAACGCTGCCATAACGACATGTTTGTTTCTATTCCAAAGCAATCCCGTGTGATCGCACTGTGCGCGTACCGAGATGTCAGCGGCATGTTCACCACAGAAAACAAAACCAGCTCCTCCACCAAAGACGACTTCCTCACCAGGAGTCATTCAGAGGCAGAGACGGTTTACCAGGACCTCAGGTAGGAACGGCCGTCACTTTTACTGGGCCTCAACCCTCCTGGTGTAACAGGGTGTCTGCACATCCTTCAAAGGTCTCTAAAAGTCTTAAATTCACCTATGTTCATTTAAGACCTTAAAATGTCTGAAGTTCATTTGAATGAAAAAAAAAGTTGACTTTAAATGTTTAGTCTCTTAAATTTTGCTGTGGCTGGACTATTTAATCTCATTCTGTTGTAACTGTTACATGAACATGCAGACATCTTCACTGCATCCTGTGACTCCAGGCGGTTGCAGCTACTGTAGCTAGTTGCTGATGTACCATTATTGGGGTATATCAGCACCAGCAACTAGCTAACTAGCTGGTTAACTATTTTACATCCATTGTGGGTATGTGCAAATTTATCACCAGTTGACTGGATGATATTTGTCTTCACCATTGACTTGCTTCTCTTGCCAACCCATACAATTTATTTATTTATGATTTTGTGCATTTTTGTCATGTTGCACGTCTTAAATTCAATTTATAGTGGCCTTAAAAAGTCTTAAATTTGAAGTGTTGAAACCTCACAGAAACCCTGAGCAGCTTTATTTTTTTTACGTCCGTCATGTGTAAATGCAAATTTGTTGTCTGGACGATGTTCGACGTGGCCATTGGTCCACTTCTATCGCCAACAATACATACAATGTATTTATTTGTGTTTTTCTTTTTTCTCCCTACATTTCTGTCATGCTAAATGTCTTAAACTCCATTTGTAACAGCCTTAAAAAGTCTCAAATGTAAGTCAGCAAAACCTACAGAAACCCTGTTTCATATCATTTGTGTTTGTGCAGCAACACTGTGGATGATGAGGAGGAAATGCTGTACGGAGAGTCCGGCACCAACGCTGCACCTGCTAAAGAGGAAATGAGCCGCGGCTCCGCCGGACCTGCACCTGGTGCGAGTGAGGGAAGCCCAGGCAAAGCAGAGCCGTCCCACTGGTGTGTGATCATCAGGGACAACGGCGTGATGGAGGTATGCTGGTTTCTCCTAGGTGACTGAAGGAAAGGAGATTCATAAGGTCTAACCTTTTTGACCCTTTTCTTGTCTTTCCAAAAACAGATCTTCCAGCTACCAGACTGGCGTTTGGTCTTCCTGGTCAAGAACTTCCCAGTAGGCCAGAGAGTGCTGGTGGACAGTTCCTCCGGCCAATCGGCTACTCAGGGAGAGGGTAAAAAGGAGGAAGTGGCTCGACAGGGAGAATTCCCACTGATCAAAGAAGTCGCTTTGGTTTCACTGGGCAACAATCGCAGCAGACCGTACTTGCTGGCGAGTTCTTAACTTTGGTCGCACTCAATTTTTAATTTCGAGACTAAAAAAATAACTTCAACATCCTTTGTTTTTTTAGGTCTACGTGGAAAACGAGCTTCTGATTTATGAGGCGTTTCCATACGACCAGCAACAGCCACAAAACAACCTGAAAGTTCGCTTCAAAAAAGTACGAGCTACAAGCAGCGAACATGTCGTCTTTGTAGAAGTCAGTGTTACATCGACTCTGTCCGTCTGACCAGGTTCACCACAATATCAACTTCCGAGAAAAGAAATCCAAGCTGAAGAAAGACAAGAAGACAGACAGCGGCGGGACGGAGGAGAACCCGGCGGTGAAAAGTCGCATTTCTAGGTTTAGATACTTCGAGGACATCTCTGGTTATTCAGGGGTACGAATCAGATACATGAAGAATATTTAGGAACCTCACTTCACGATGTGAAGACTTAACTTTTTGCCATCCTGGTTGGGACAGGTGTTCATCTGCGGTCCGTCTCCTCACTGGATGCTTGTCACGTCACGAGGAGCTCTGAGGCTCCATCCCATGAGCATCGACGGCCCCATCGAGTCCTTCTCTCCCTTCCACAACATCAACTGTCCAAAAGGTTTCCTGTACTTCAACAAGCAGGTAAAGTGATTCCACTTTAATAACGATTCAAAGGCTAATCAATCAGTTTATTTACCTATGAAGTCTAAATGTTTGCTCTGTTTGTTATTTGGGTAACTTTGTATTGAATCCAGCGGAACTTTAAGACGTTAAATAAAAACATCTTTTTTTTTGAAGGATATTTTTGCTCTTCTTTGCATAATATCTTTATTTCAAATGAAACATACAGGAACAAAGTAAAACATGGACAGTAGAGGATGAGATGTAAACATGAATATAATACCTAAGTCTATTGTTGAACATGTAAACTGCCGAAATTAAATTGGTATTTGAGGACTGGCTTTTCAAGGGCAGATATAGTTTGAATTAGCACTTTAGCATTAGCTTCAACTAAATACCTTATTGTTCTAGTACTTCAGCATTAGCTCTCACTAAATACTGTGATGGTATTGGTCTTTAGTATTAACTTCTGCTAAAGTCAATGAGTATTTTACAGTTTAGCATTTCTTCTTCTAAATATGATGTATTTAGCATTAGCTTTGGCTAAATACTGTGTTGGTGCAGTGCTTTAGCAATAGCTTCCACTAAATACAACGATGGTGTAGCGCTTTACCATTAGCTTCCATTGAATCCCATGGTGATGTAGCACTTTGGCATTAGCGGTTGCTAAATATTATGGTGGTGTAGCGCTTTAGCGTCAGAGGAAGTAATGTTTATTATTTTTAGGGCTAGCATAACTAACGTTTTAGTTAGCAGTGCTCACCGCTGAACAAATAGTATTTGACAATCCTGGTACTGGTGATCCAGCACCATGCAGTTCATGATCTACTTTAGCTTTGATGGTTCTGAACACGGTCAGAAAAGTCCTTGAAATAGTTGAACCTGAGTGTTTCAACAGGAAAATAATCCCAAATAAATCCTGCTTTTAGTAAATTGAAAAAACTTATTTAAAATGGGTGTATTTTACATGGCAGTTCTGGTTGAAACAATTCCCACCCCATATGAATATGAAAACTTACCCTGGAGTGAATAAAGCTGGCTGACTGTAAGCTAACAGAATAAACTCCACCTCAGCAGTATTACAATTTGAGGAAATCTGCATCAAAGCCAACACTGCTCCAGGAAACCAAGCAGTTTTTATTCTGCTGAGATGAGAAGTAAAAAAATGCCAGCAGCTTATTGATGCTGACACGAGTGTGTGATTTAACCAGATATAGCTGGGGGTGTGTGTGTATCTTGCAGCCTGTAGTTGTATGTGTTAAGAGAAAATCCGTCTATTCCAACTTGTGCATTTAATTACATACTTTTAGCAATTAAAGTCGTTGGTTCTTAAATCGTTCTGCGTTCAAACACCTCATGTTTGACCGTTTGTCCCACAGGGGGAGCTGAGGATCAGCGTCCTCCCCACCTATCTGTCCTACGACGCCCCCTGGCCCGTCAGGAAGATCCCCCTGAGATGCACGGTGCACTATGTCTCCTACCACGTGGAAAGCAAGGTCAGGCTCCTCAGCGTCAAGCACTTCATTGGTGTGAATTCAACTCATAAATCCCTCCCCAGTCTTTCACGCCTCAGTAACACGAGGCAGAATAAAACCACACGGTTTGAAACGTTGGACATGAAAGGCTTCTGGCCTTGAAGTTTTCTTAAAGCAAAAAGGGAGGAAGAAAAAAATCAATGCGAGCGACTCTGAAGGGATTATTCTTTGATGCTCCAGTTTTTTTTCTCTCTTCCCTTCTGTTGGATTTCAGGTGTACGCTGTGTGCACAAGTGTGAAAGAGCTGTGCACTCGCATCCCCAGAATGACGGGAGAGGAGAAGGAGTTTGAAACCATAGAGAGAGGTTGGAGAAAACACACATTTTCTGTTGGTTTAATCATCCAGTGAGCTTTAAGCTTTAAGCTCTTGTGAGCTGGTGCTGAAAACGGAGGAGGAACATCTGGAATGTATGGTAGGAATCAGCATGTTGATGCGTCTCCTGCCGTTTCTCCTGATCCTCTCTGCAGACGAGCGACACATTAACCCTCAGCAGGAGAAGTTCTCCATCCAGCTCATCTCTCCTGTTAGCTGGGAGACCATCCCCAACACAAGGTACAAACATCTCAGTCTGGAGGAGGACAATTAACTCAGGCTCACTTTATTTCAGTCAGGGCAGCTGGAACCAGCAGGTCGTTTTTCCTGGTCTCAGCTCATTTAGAAACTCTGCCAACAGTAATTAAAACCATGACTGATTCACCTCAAGGTTAATGGAGTAACATTGATTTGCTGTGTTCACACTCTACTGTGCACAAAAAAGATTTATTTCTCTAGAATCTCTAGTTTTTTATTGTTTGTTTGCTAAGTGATTGGACTTGCCACCTGTAGATCATGTTGGCCTTAATCAATTCTCATATTCTATAAACAAATCCATCTTGTGATAAAACATTTGAGACTTTTAAAGCAAAATGGAATATTGTAGTGGTCTTAAATTATTTTTTGTTTAATGATTTCTTCCTTTTGTTGAACATCAGCATCAATGTTCACATGTAAAGCAGAAATATAAAATAAGTCACTGGTTTCCCACCCAACTCCAGTCGAGCTGAACCTCAAGCGACATCAGTCAAAAAGGAGGAAAAAAGTTATGAAAAAGTGAATGAATTCAAAAAACAAAAACATATATGTACACATACAAAGTGTGTAGAGGGGGACAACATTTGTGCATGAAAGCTCTGAGTCCATAGTTTATTCAGTCAAGATCACTTTATTGATCCTTACAGGAAAAGGATTTTGCCCAAGTAACACAAAGTACAGTAAATTATAGAGTGAAATAAGAATATGAATTTCAGTGTACAGTTAGCCAAAGAGCCAAATGTGCAACCTGCTGCGTCCTGGATCAGCTGCTCTCTCGCCCAACCAGGACGCAGTGAAGGAGGCGACATTACAGATGGAGCTGCTGTGTCTCAGCCTCCAGCAGAGCCTCTTAAAGATGATTTTCTCCTTCCAGCTAGTGATGCGAATGACATTGTAATCCTGTCTATTCCGTAACCGTATGCTTTATTGTTTTGACAACTACTACACCAAATACATGTTTACACTGCAGTATGATATATAGTATATTAGCCTGTCTATATTATATTGGCCCGTCTGACACACAGACTATGTTTGGTCCTTGTCAGAGCGTCATCCCAGATGTCCTGCCTCATCTCCTCTGATCTTATTCTCTAAAAAACCAGCATTAAAATTCATCTTTGAGATACGACATTTGGAGTTGAAAGGTATTCCGAACACTTTTATCTTCTTATCTCCTTCAGGATCGACCTGGAGGAGTGGGAGCATGTGACCTGCATGAAGACGGTGGCCTTGAGGAGTCAGGAGACGGTATCAGGACTGAAAGGCTACATCGCAGCAGGAACCTGCGTGATGCAGGGGGAGGAGGTCACCTGCAGGGGGCGGGTGAGCGGGTCACACCTCCGCAGACTCAACTTTGATGCCGCATGGCTTTTGTTTCTCTCACAGCGTCTGTTTGTGTTCAGATCCTCATCCTGGACGTGATAGAGGTGGTCCCAGAGCCAGGCCAGCCCCTCACCAAGAACAAGTTTAAAGTGCTATATGAAAAGGAGCAGAAGGGGCCGGTGACGGCCCTGTGCCACTGCCATGGATACCTGGTGTCAGCCATTGGCCAAAAGGTCCCAAACACACAGAGAAGAGAAGAAAGCTGTAGTTTCAAATAGCAGAAACAAGGGTGACGATGACATCCGTGTTCCCTGTAGATCTTCCTGTGGGTCCTGAAGGACA
The DNA here is from genome assembly GCA_903067075.1 of Micropoecilia bifurca. NCBI lineage: Eukaryota > Metazoa > Chordata > Actinopteri > Cyprinodontiformes > Poeciliidae > Micropoecilia > Micropoecilia bifurca. The sequence continues at coordinate 9,695 of CAEGAF010080349.1, read as the reverse complement.
ACGACCTGACAGGCATGGCCTTCATCGACACGCAGCTCTACATCCACCAGATGATCAGCATCAAGAACTTCATCCTGGCAGCGGATCTGATGAAGAGCATCTGTCTGCTGCGCTACCAGGAGGAGAGCAAGACGCTGTCGCTCGTCAGCAGGGTGAGCCGAGACTCGTCCTCACAGCAACTCTCATCTGTTGCTGTGTTAAATCGAACCCGTTTTATTTTGTCTCAACAGGACGCGAAGCCCTTAGAAGTCTACAGCATCGAATTCATGGTGGACAACAACCAGCTTGGATTCCTGGGTAAAATTCCTAATGACCTCTAGATAACAGAACCCTGAAATGTTCCGTCTCGCAGACCTTTGAGTTTTTCCCCCCTCTGGTTTTTACAGTGTCTGATCGAGACAAGAACCTGTTTGTCTACATGTATTTACCTGAAGGTGAGTCGCTGCAGTCTGATCTGAAACACCAGGACTTCGGAGAATCAAAGTGTTAAGTTTGTGACGTGTGTTTGCAGCCAAAGAGAGCTTCGGAGGAATGCGCCTGCTGAGGCGAGCCGACTTCAACGCCGGCGCTCACGTCAACACGCTGTGGCGGATGCCGTGCCGCGGATCACTGGACTCCGGCAGCAAGAAGGCTCTGACCTGGGACACCAAGCAGATCTCGTGGTTTGGTAAGACGCAGCTCCTCCTGCAAGGTTTTGGCGTCTCGTCTTCTCCTTGCTAACGTGAAAACATCGGTTCCTGCAGCGACGCTGGACGGAGGGATCGGGCTGCTGCTTCCCATGCCGGAGAAGACATACCGGCGCCTGCTGATGCTGCAGAATGCCCTCAACACTTTGCTGCCTCATCATGCCGGTCTCAACCCAAAAGCCTTCAGGTTTGTTTTTTTGGTTTTGTTTATTTTTAATCTTCAGCTTTCTAGAATGAAGAAAAATGTCAACACACATTCCTTCACCTTTCCTGCCGTTGTTTAGAATGATGCACTGCGACAGACGGAGTCTTCAGAACGCCGTGAGGAACGTCCTGGACGGAGAACTCCTCAGCAAGTACGTGTACCTGAGCACCATGGAGCGCAGCGAGCTGGCCAAGAAGATCGGCACCACGCAGGACATCGTGAGTCACCAGAGTTCTGGTCGCTTCTCCTCAAACAGGAGCTTTTCTTGTCTTTTTTTTTTCACGTGTTCTTTTCGTCTCTTTCTGCAGATCATGGACGATCTTCTGGAAATCGACAGAGTAACCGCTCATTTCTGAGCGTTCTCACATTCCCGTCGGTTCCAAACGCTTGTCGCATTCTCGGTGCAGATACCATCTTTTGTGTTTTTTTGTTATTCAGAAGTCCACCTTGTTATCTTAAAATATTTTGTATTAAAAAAGGAGAAGAAACCATTTGTCTTGAGTTGTTCTCTTTATTGAACACAAAAACAACGCAATGGAGAGGTAGAGAACTTTATTGTCATGTAAAAAAAAAAATATTTAGTGGATTGTTCCTTTAACCTTAATTGAGAGATCTGTTGGCTCTCTAATCGGTAGAGTTTCACACTTCTTCAGCTCACAAAATAATTAGTTTAAAATGCAAATATTGATTTGACTAGATGACCAGAGGCGATAAGCCAGAAACGGTGCACGACATTTAGTGTTTTTCAGACAGCAACTTACAGATTTTATAAAATGTCAAGCTACTGCTCCTTTAAAAACAAACGGACAAAAAATAAACTTATCCTTAAATGCACCAAGTTCATTGTCATTGGCTGTGGTATTCAGCTGTAGTAGAACTGCGCTCTTCTTTACACAGAGCTTCTTCAGATTCTCACCCGTCCCGACACTGAATGTTATTTGGCTAAAAAGATAAAATCAGCAGTGATTTATGCCCTGGTTGCTAAGGAGACCCTAAAGGGAGGGTCCCCCCAGTGAGCTGTATTCACTTGCATTTGGAATGGCTCCTCCTGGTGTTGGACCTCAGCAACTACGTCAGGTAACTATAGACTTCGGCGTCCAGAGTAACGAGACCCATGAACTCCAGCAGCCTCAGGCAGGTGCGGGTCAGTCTCATGATGGCCATCTCAGACCTGAGGGAAGACAAACAGCTTAGGCTTAAGTCTGGACAGGCGAGTAACATGTAATAGTTTTTACGACCCTTTTAATGCCACCATGAGTGAAATTTAGGGCAAAACAAACTATAAAAGTAAGGGATAATTGGTTGACCTTGCGGCATTATTAAGCATAGTAAAAACTAATTTAGAGGGTCTATTGGCGGTTCTTGGCAGCAGCTTCGCCCTCCCCCCTCCCCCCCTGTTCCTTGTAGCCCTCTACTGTTTTAACCCCTGAAGTGCCAAGCTTTAAAGCTTATTTTTTGCACGGACTGTGTTTAGGCTCGCAAGGGTTGGCAACAAACATGAGTTGATGGCGAAAACGAACTTCGTCCAGACAACTGACATTAATTTTGACCTTGCCCATGATAGGGTTTTTGCAGCTAGTTAGCGGTAGCATTGACTGTCTGGAGTCAGAACTCGATAAAGATGTTTGAGCGCAACTCAAACATTTGTCTGACAGAAAAGTAAAAAAAATGACATACCATATATGTTGTTTTTTTATACATGATATGTGAGATTAAATGGTCCTAACGCCACAAAAATCCAAGACCTGTGAGATTAACATATTAAGGGTCAACCTTAAACTTCATATTAAGACTTTATAAGGATTTATAAAGTCTGTAGTCTACATGTGAACAGCAACTTTGAACTGTTGTTGAAGATTCACAATGATGAATTTAGGTCTGGACTTTGACTAGGCAATTCTGAATGCTATGCTCTAAACCAGAGGTGATCCCACTGTAAATGTTACAACACAGATTTAATTACCAAGCTTGCTTTCTATTTGTTTTCTTAGAAATGCCTTGCAACCACAGGTGGGGATTGAAACGTAGACAGACAGACTGTTGTTATTCATTGGTTTTTAAATTACTTTTATTCATAAAAGGATGAGTGACCCACATCTTGTTCTTGATGAGAATAAAAAGATGCTCACCTTAAAGCCACTTGAAACTTGAGGCTCTCCCATGTTGTCCTGCACCAGCTGATGATCCATAACCTGGGCAGGATTCCTGTCTTGTGCGCCTGAATCTTCCCCCAGCCTCGCACCGCGCTTGGAAGTGAAGAAAAAAAGCCCCAAAGGGAATCTTTGAAAGGTCAGCTTAAAATGAAGCCATGTGATTTTAGCTAACATGTCATCCCAAGAAGAAGAACTTGTACAACCACCTAACTCTTACCTTTTGGCCATGACAAAGTAACGGTCCACTGGGGCCCCCAGAGTGATGTTGATGCTCCGGACTGTGTTGATGTTCCGAAACACCAGCAACATGGGCGGGGGCATGGACTTCAGCACCTGCATGATGCTATCGAAGCGGTTAATGGCCATTTGTCGCATGTAGGCCGTCTCCTCCCGGCTCAGGATGTTGGATAGGGCCAGTGTCTGCATGTTGATGGGACGCTGCAGCAGCATCTCGCAGAACAGGAAGTACTCTGCAAACACTCTCATGTTATTCTCTAGCTTCGGTAAAGCACCATAAAAACTGAAAACTTTATCTTTAGTTACCTTTGACCCCCAGAGCATCAGAGTACATCTTCATCCCTTCCTCGTCTCTCAGGACAATAGCCCGCCACAGTTTACACAGAGCCTCTCTGTCTCTGAGGTCAGAGGTCACAGTTAGAGCCATGTGTGCTTTATCAAAAGCATCAGTGAAACAAAAGTATTCAGGCCTTACGTTTCGCTGAGGAACTCGTACAAGCCGTGGTCCAACAGCACCAGCTCGGCCTTCTTATCTGGACCTTGCCTCACTAGAACTGCCAGAGAGAAAACAAATGCTCAGACAGTTAGCTTTTTTTTTTTTCAAAGCTTGGTTTTGAATTTATGGATACAAGTTTTGTGAATTTGAGCCTGTAAAATACCCAAACCAGCTGACTCTAAGAGTAATGATGACACAACTTGTTCCAGGGTTCCTACCTAGGTCTGTCACAATCACAAATTTTGCTGGACAATTAATTGTCCAAAATATTATTGCGATAAACGGTAATATTGTTTCAAGACCTTTTGACACTGATTTAATGGAAATGACTAATAATACATGCAATTTCCAGATAGATACACCTTATTTTCAAAAAACCACGTAACACTGGAACTGATAAACTAAATAAAACAACCAAGAACAAAAAATAAATAAAATGGATTCTTGGTCTCCATTAACAAAAAACGTACTTGAATAAAAACTAAACATAAAGCCAAAGTGGAAATAAATACTGCATTCAACCAAAAGAGTACAAATTATAAAGTCTGTATACTATATTGCCCTTCAGTAATGACTAGATTTAAATAGAGAAAACGGGCACATCCGACTTCCTAATGAAATAGTCACACTACACCATTTTTTGCCCCTATTTTCCCCTTATGACAATCTGAGATCGCTGGCCGATCTAACCGATCATCCTGTAGTGTGTTACGGTGTGTTACGGTGTGTTACGGTGTGTTACGGTAGATCGTCATCGACGCTCCGATCTAAATCTTCCTGAGTTTCCCCGACTGGGAGCTTAACGCAGCCCGTTGAATGGGACAGGTAGCCAATCAGAAAGCGCGGATTCACCTCGCGCTTCCGAAGGGGAAATTACGGAGGGGAATCCCAACAGCTGACACGCAACTCGAAGTCCAGCGGACAATGGAGATGATATGTGGAAACATTAATATTTATTCAACATTTCGTGCAAAGAATATAGAAATGAAAAGGGGAGGAGTTGGGGCCAAATTGCTAACGCAGTTGATGAACCCGGTATGTTTTCAGCTGTTCTTCGTTAACGTGACATGAATAGGTTATAATGATTTTCATTCATGACTTTACGCTGACTGTAGCCACATGCCTCACAGGTAGATTCTAGTAAAGCATTGATTAATGCCTGGTTTTAAAATTAGTTAACTGGACTTGTAGCATATCTGAAATTAAATCATTCCAAGAAGGGGTTTGTTCTGGATATTTATGTCTAGACACATGTTGTCTGTACCACAATCCCAGTTGTGGGTTTCATTATGTCAGATGTGATGAAAGGTTCAATCAGCAACAATCGGGATGTACCAACCATTTCCAGGATGAGGGTCGGCGTGGATAAAGCCGGTGTAGAATATCTGCTCTGCAAATATTCGGATCAGTTTGTCGGCAGTCTGGAACACAAACACATCAATGTGTCAGTTATGATTGACATAAAAAACTCCAACAATCAAAATCGAGAGATCAGCTCACATCTTTCAGACTTATTCCTTGCTGCTTGATTTCTTTCACATTGTTGATTTTGCATCCGCTGCAGAACTCAGCCGTCAACACCCTCTATTGCAGAAAAAAAAAAAGATTAAATGAAACCGATGGTGATTATATTTTCTTTGTGTTTGATTAAAAAGCTTACTTTACTGGTTTGCTCCCAGAAGACCTTGGGAACAACTACAAAGTGAAAATGCTTCAGCTCCTCGGCGCACCTCTCTGAGTTTCTAGCTTCGTTCTCAAAGTCCAGCTCCTGAGCCAGAGTGGCCTTCAGGTCCTGCAAAAACCAAAGTGAGAACTGGTCAGCAGACAGAAGCAGCAGATTTCAGAGAAATTCAACCATCTCCACACCTTAAGGACCCATCGGAATCCAAAGCTGGGGTGCATGAATTTGATTATATCCAGCAGGATCTCCAAAGTTCTGATATCCCCGTCGAACCTGTCCCTGAGGTCAATGTACTGCACCTACAGGAAGGTAATGTGGGGTGCAAGATGTCAGGTCAGAAAGCTTAGACAGATGACCCACAGTGTTTGTGCAGCTCACCTTCACTGCCACAGGAGTCCCGTCACAGAGCTCCGCCTTGTGAACCTGAGCCAAGCTGGCCGCTGCGATGGGCTCATAGTCAAAGGTCTTGAAAAGCTGCTCGGGGGTTTTGTTGAAGTCCTCCAGGAAGAGAGCGTCCACCTGTTCCAGACGTACACATTAGACCCTCTCCTGCAGACCTGGGTGTCCAGTTTGTGCTCCAGAACTCACCTCCTTATACCTCCGGTTTAAGGCTTGGTCCTCCAAGACCTGTAGCGTGCGGATGTATTCGGGGGGCAGCAGGTGGTTGAAGGCACAAAGTCCTTGCCCCAGCTTGATGTACAGCCCTCCATTCTTTACGGCTCCTTCCACCATGTAATCTGCTGCCCTATGGTGGCAGGCTGACATCTCAGACAAGTAGGATGGGCTGCTCTGGCAGGGGGGCAGGACGGAAGTTGTACATGATTGTTTGTGCCTCTTGATCCTTTTCACATTATCATATTACAACCACATGCTCTTGCAGTTGCCTAAAGATGGACTCTACGTAGCTGCAGTGAGCTGCTATCAACCGCGTCTTTTTAAAGCATCCTCAACTGATTCTCCACCGTCCTTAGAACCAAAACCTCTTGTAAAGATACCGACAGGGGGAAGACTCAAATCCCAGGCAGAACATGTAGACGAATACAGGCAATTAAAACAAATGTGTTGGTGCAGGTGCGGTGTGCATTAAGAAATGTTGACATATAAGTCAGTGTTCAGTAATTTATTACTAATGTCAGACATACCCCTTCTGCCCAGGGGCAGTTCTAGTTGGGGGCCAGCAGGGGTACAGAAGAAATTATGCTAAATAAATGTATTTTGTTAATATTCACAGGTGGATTTTTTTTTTACCTTCACAATTTTATTTTAACAATTAATTAAAAATTATAGTGCTGCACTTTTAGCTGCTGTATTGAGACAGGATCAAACTTTCCATCTGCTAGATCAGGATCTGCAACCTGTATCTCTGGAGACACAAGTGGCTCTTTGGCTCACTTATTATATCAAGTGATGAAATATTGCTCTGTTTTTTTGTTTCATTCTTTTTTAAGTGTTGCCATGGAAAAACACTGACTATCCTGGCCCTCGTGGTAAATTTGGTTTAGAACCAGCCTCCAAACCCAACTCCTCACTTGTATAAATATTTTAGTAATACTCTTTACAATACCAGAATTTTCACATAACTTTTATACTTTTGGAGCCCTGCCCGGGGACACATTGTGATTATTAAATTAGGTGTTATGATCAGTTACTCAGTACTTGAGCAGTTTACAAAATACATTTTACACTTGCTTAATTAAACATGCTTAAGGTCTGCTACGCTGATTGGAGTACTATTTTGGAGTACTCTATGTATGAGTGACTGCTCTCTGGATCACTTTTTATTAAAAGGTTTTGTTGTTGTTGAGAGGGGGAAGACATGCGGCCTGCGACCACCGCCATGATGACTAAGGCCTCAATATGTGGGTTGTGCTTTGTGCCTACGCCATCACAGGACCCGTCTGGATCATTTTTTAAAAACAAATAACACTGCCATAAATATTGTCTATCACTGCAGCGGCCATCCCACCCCATGAAAGTAGGGTGACATGCCGTGGTGGGCGTCCCTTATTTTGATTTCTGAAAGGTGGCAACCCTAGTCTCATACCTTATTTTTCTATCCTTCTAAAATGATAGAAAAAAAATAAATAAAATACTTAATTACACAATAAATATAAGATGCTAAATATCTATATACAGAATGTTCAATATAATTATCACGTGCTCGAAAATGTATTTCCCTCCGTGACAGCAATATGCTTCAGACAGAACTATCACATGGTAGTGAAGCCGAAGCTGAGGGCAGGTTATAGAATGAAGCTGCGCTTCACATTTTTGGCCACTAGATGTCACCAAATACAAACACTTGAGCACGTTTGACTGGTCATCACTACTACAAAGTAACAGTGTGAAAGCCTCAAGTTACGAACTGCTGCTAAAGCTGCCGTTTCAATTAAACTGATATACTGATAGTAAAAATAACATCAATAGCTGATACAGTAAATCTAATAATAGTTTTTATTAATTTATTTTTTACTTTTCAAATGCTTGTAGCATAATTTGCAGGGATGATTGTGTTGGTCGTAGGAGTTTGTGTGCATGAATTGGTGAATGACTGAATGTAGTGAGAATCTCTTAAGGGTTCTATGGGCTTGATAAAATAAATATGCTTTACTATCATCAGTTATTATATTGCATGATTTCAAATCAGGATCTCAAGATCCCACAATCAAAAGATTTGAATAGCAACAGTCTCCACATGGATCTTACCTCGTCCATCCCACGCAGAGCCACGTTGGTGGTCCACCAGTAATCCATAGAGATGAAGATCCCTACAGAGAGAGACCTGGAGGCACACGCATCAGATGTAGCTAGTAATTTGAATGTGGAAATATTCAAACAAAACAAAAAAGAGATAAAGATAACTGTTTCTGGGTTGACTCACTGGGTCACAAATGTAATTTTATTTTCCCAAAAGTCTTACTAACACACCCTAATTCTGCTGCTGGTTCTAATACCTGTTTGGGTCCAATGAAATTTATGTTAAGCAGAATAATATGATCTGGTCAAAGATGCTTTTTTCCTTTAAATCAAAGCTAAAAACCCACCTGGTTAGAGTTAACCTTAGATTAGTAGATTATAATCAATGTATATTCACTTGATGATTTTGATGACACCATTTTACAATATGTAATGTTTATTACTTGGTTCATAATTATGTTTTTGTGTTGTAAAGCACTTTAAACTGCCTTGTTGCTAAAATGTGATACACAAACTAAAGTTCAGAAATGTTGAGGTTTTTCCATACTAATTCAGACCTGGAAAATAATAACAAAGCGTATTCCATACTTTTTAAGACTGAGTAGGAACCCTGCATGCACGCAAGTACGCAACAAACCTGCAGAAACGACCAAATCCCTCGACTACAATCCTCATCCTCCTCCTCTGCCTCGGCTCTGCAGTGGCGTATCTCACGCCTACTGCTAGGGGAAACCCCACAGAGAGACCCAGAAGGGTCTTCCAAATCAGCCCCCTTTGCTTCCCTGGCCTGAAAACAGAACAAACTTCATCAAGGAGAAGGACATCCATCATGGACAGCCGTCCAGATTGTATAAGTAAGACCTGAAGCAATACCTGACGACACTGAGGGATCTGGTTGTTCGGGCATTATGTGGATGTCTTCGCAGGAGAGCCAGATGATGATTGCATAATCTAAGCTACAGTAAAAACAAAGAATTTTCATCATATAACTAGGGTTGGTTGATAAATCATTGTGATCCATTGATTGAATTTTTGTTTTGAAAATTTAATTTTTAGAAAATATGGATCCCACCCCCCCTCCCCACATTTGGATGCATCTGGTCTTTATTCCGCTAATTTTATAAACCACATTCTCTCTACGCTGTCTGTTGTACAACTCACAGAAAAGATAACTGAAATAAAAGGCACTATTAGAAAAAAAATGCTCTCATTTCTCTCTTTTTTTTTAGAAAACAGGGAAAAAATGGATGTCGGATGGATCTATCCAGATTTTATTTTTAAGCCATATTACCAACTAAAGGGGAAGAAAAGGGTGTGTATAACATGCATATTATCACGAAGCTGAAGATGGTTTCTATTTCTAGTTTCCAATAGCTAAAGGGCGATTCCACTTAATTTTTCACTAGTCCAGGTTTGAAGTGTCTACATGTTGTAGTTTTTTAATTAGAGCAGTTTAAGAATGAAAGAGATGCCAAAAAATGGTGATTTTCGACCTTTATTGAGTTTTCACAAATCAGAAAAAGTTTTCACAAATCCCAAA